>LIEC01011856.1:0-38004 GCA_001925005.1 Drosera capensis
GGACCATTGTTGCAAGATCATGGCTTTCCCATAGAACAAATAAGGGCCACCTTCCAGAACCTTAGATCTTGCATGAGCACCAGGCAACTTGAAGAAATAGAAATCACAATTATCTTGAAGAACCTCCTCTAAACCCAACTTAGCCCAGAACTCCTTCATAGCTGCCTCCACCAACCTAAAACCAGGACTGCCATTGATGAAGTACCCTACAAAATATTCCCACCACCTATCTTGAGCTTCCTTAAAAATATCCTCACCAGGTTCAAAAACCCAAAGGGGAGGGTTGAACAAAAGAGAGCTTCATCTTCTATTCAAATGGTTTGAGTTCATCATAGACACATATGATTTCTTGGGACCCCCTGGCCTGATTAGACCTGGTATTAGGGATTGGCACCCTTCTATTGTCATCGTTTTATACCTTTTTCTCGGTCAAGGTATCATTCCCTCCTAGCCTTTGCTTCGCCCTTTCCTTCTGGTTCTTCAGAAGCAGCTAGTGTTAGGCCTTGCTAAGTTGCCTTAGAGCATAACCCCTCTCCCTAACAGCCTCCTCAAGCATTAATTTTGTCACAACCTTCGGATTGCTGATGGATGCATCATTCCTAGGATTTTCAACTATAACCCTCTAATTTTAATCTCCACCTTGGATTGGGTAGACTCCTTTGCAACAATTACAGTTAGTCTAAACACCATCGGGACACCAATCAATGATTCCATGAGCCAAATTCTTAGATTTCAATAGATGTACCAAAGTACAAGAGAACAAATTTTGTACAAGAAAACATTTTTTGAAAAAGGTGGGAGAGTTTTAAAGAGAGAAAACTAAGTGAGAGAAGCATTTTCAAAATTTGTGATTTGTCCATAAACTTTATGTGTAACTATATATCATTGGAGCTATTATGTGTTCATCAAATGGAATAGCATGCACACCCATGTTAAATGTCATTTTATCAAAGGGAAAAATACACTTAACCCCCTCTCCGAGCTTTCATTGATTTGCATATGATTTTCTGAACTTTGGAAATAACC
Organism: Drosera capensis; assembly: GCA_001925005.1. Taxonomy (NCBI): domain Eukaryota; kingdom Viridiplantae; phylum Streptophyta; class Magnoliopsida; order Caryophyllales; family Droseraceae; genus Drosera; species Drosera capensis. The sequence continues at coordinate 1,027 of LIEC01011856.1, forward strand.
ACGGAAACTTCGAAAATAGGGGGGCAATGTGTCAAAATTGGGGTTAAGTGTCCAAAAATAAGGGGTAGAAGGGATATCTATATAACTCGAAACTATGGGAGGTTAAGTATCCCCGAGATAAAGTACAAAGGGATTAAGTGTACTTTTCCCTTTATGAAGAGAACATTAGATAGTCTCAATGTCATTATATATCATGACACTCTTCCTGTCTTTTAAGTGTGTTCGTGTTATCGAAACATTATAATTTGAGCTCATTGTAAACTATGTTCGAAGTAGATGAATATATTATATTTAATTTCTAATAACCGATTTTGGGTGAATTCAATATTAATGCCTAAACGTTGATGGTGCATAATGTTATTGTGAGGAAAACTGGGTGCGCTACCCACATTCGAATTCTCGTAAGGGTATGAGTCTCATACTAAGACTCAAGGGATAAAGGGGTTTTGGACCCCAAGGGCTACCCTATTTTGTGAGAGGGAGTGGACCTAGGTGTGGTCCAAAACACACGCTTGCTCATCGGTCCCGCTCGGCCTAGTTCGGATCGGACAGACGCACGTGTGTGTGGGCCAACCCAATCCACCTAAGGCCAAATTGATAAATTATTTTTTATCTATGGGTAGTCCAGGCCTAATCTAGTCGAGTGAAAGGACAAGTGGACAGTTATGAAACTGCCATGACTTTCCCTCTAGAAGTTGTCTAATGCTTTTCCCCCAAAACTAGAACCATTTTCTCCTCAGCTCTATAAATACGAGCGTTCTAGGCAGTATCACAACACACAAAAATATCACAGAACAACAATTATTGCATTTCTTCCTTCGTCTTTGGAGTCCACTGTCTCCTTCATTCAGTGTCCGATCCAGTCCGGGTTAGTTCAGAACACCAAAGGGTACGACGTTCCTTCGAGTTTTGGGTGCTCCTTTTGAAAAATATACTATTTTAGTTGTTGTTTCTTGGGAGGCAAATTGTCAATAACTGATAGCACCAAAGCGGGGCAATACTATCTTAAGGATAGAGGGTTTCTCATCTTGATCAAGTTTGTTGTTCCATAATTCTTGATAGTAATGTGCAATCCCTCTAGTTGTATAGAAATTGATGAACAAAACTTAGAAGTATTAGCTATGATGTTGTTAATGTGCTTAGGCAAGAAATTAGGTAGGTATCCGAAGTCTAGGTCAGATGTTGGAGAGCATTGTGTTGGCCATCAAATACAGACTCGTACAGAAAATTTCGACTAAGCAGCTAAGATATACATGCGTAACAAAAGACCTACAAATGCTTCAGGATCTGGTATTGATCTTGTAAATAAGGCTCAATATAGCAATGCATGGATTGCTTCAGATTTAGGTGCAGAAGATGTTGTAGTAGTGACTAGGTACAAACGAGGTCTTAACGAAACTGAGTGCAGACTGAGTTATAGCAAAATGGAGTGTAGTAGAGATGGTCGCTAAGGTTGGGGCAGAAGTCTGTGGATCAATCGAATCAAAGATTTGAAGTTCATAGCGACAGTACGAGAATCTAAAAAAGGTGAGCTGCCAACATCAATGAAGATTCATATGTGACAAGTTGTCACCGTTAGATCAAGTACACAAGTCATGGGTTTATTCTCTCACACTATAAAAGAGAATCAAAGAACTCAAGGAACAGTGTTGTTGAACGAGAGATTGAATGTACAAATTTACAAAAACAATCCAAATTCAAAACTGTTCAAGTGAGCTAAATTGAAGAAGAACAAGAAAAAGAGGGTTCATTAGTTTGTACTGAAGAAAAGAAACTACAGCAGAGTCCAGTGAGGGATCGGTGTAAGGATCTAGGTTCTTTGCCTTTGACAAGTTAACTAGCTTGTAAAGGGGTTCTCTTTTAAGCCAAAAACAAGAAGATATGAACTCACCTCTTGGATTGACTAAATTGGTCACCAAGGAAAGACTAGACTAAGCTCCCGGTTTTCAAATAATAACGAGTTTCTGAACTAGTATAAATCATGTGTTCTGTATTTGCTTTTTATTATTATGAGTTATTAGAATGGTTAGAAATCAATCACAACAGCAAACAGAGACAAACTCTCAAAATTTGAGTCTCTGCTACAAACCACCTCAATAGTCTCCAAAGAACATCAGTGTATTGAAATTTATCATTTCGCTGTATTATACTGAAAAATTTTAAAACAACCTATTCACCCCCTCTAGGTTGTACCTATGGATCTTACAATTCTAATTCTGTTTTGTTTTGATTAATCTGGACTAATGAACTAACAATCTTAAGACAGTATTTAAGTATATGTTAATCCAATTGGGGTGTTAAGAGTCTACTCTTTGATTTCATGTCTACAGATCATTGGATCTGATTACATCACTTTACAAATAGATTACTCTGAAAGTGTTTATAGTCTATTGTTTCATTGCATATCTATGGATCTGTGGATTTGATTGCATAATGTACAAATAGATTACTCTAAAAGTGTGAACCTGATTCCTCTCAGATTCAAGCCTATGGAGTACATTGCTTATCTTTTGGATTGCCTATGAATATCAGCCGGCTACGGTATTTGGCTACCTACGGAAAGAGCAATCCTATACGGTGCTCGGATTGCTAAATCTAGGTGCCATTATATTTGTTTTTGTTTGGGTTTGGAGTGTCGGTTCATACTAACACTAACATGTGTTCTTTGCTATGTATACAGAAAGAAATGACATCATCTTTGACTGTTGTTACAACTATCAGGCCACCTCCCTCTCATTTGGAGAAACCTGAGAAGTTCTCTAACGTGGATTTCAAAAGATGGCAACAGAAGATGTTGTTCTATTTGACTACCTTGAGTATTTCTAGGTTCCTGGCTAAGAAGCCATACAAGGTTTCTGAGGAGGAAACGGATCAAAAAAAGCTACCATAACAGATTGCTTGGAGGCAAGAAGACTTCCTATGTAAGAACTACATCCTCAATGGTCTAGACAACACTGTGTAAAATGTTTATAACTCTATCGAGACCGCTAAGGAACTGTGGGAGTCACTCCAGAAGAAGTACAAGATGGAGGATGAAGGCGAGTAAAAGTTCATGGTTGGAAAGTTCCTCGATTTCAAAAATGGTGGACTCCAAGACTGTTGCAAGTCAAGTACAAGAGTTGCAAATCATCATACATGACCTCACACCTAAAGGAATGAAAATTTGTTAGAGCTTCCAAATGGCAGCTATCATTAAGAAGTTACCTCCTCTCTGGATGGACTTTAAGAACTATCTCAAGCATAAGTACAAGGAGATGATGCTTGAAGACCTCATCGTCAGACTATAGATTAATGAAGACAATTGTCACTTCGAGAAGAGGACAGGGAAGCTTCAAATGGAGGCAAAGGAAAATTTGCTAGAGTCAAACAAGAAGAGAAAGTGCCCAAACAATGATCAAAAGAATGGTGGTCCGACGAAGAAGTTCAACGAAACCTCCTTCAATTGTGGAAAGCCGAACCATAGGGCATGTCATTGTCGTCAGCCAAAGAAGATCCAGAATCAGCCAAAGAAAAGCTTATCAACATGGTTAAAGATTAGATCTCAAAGCTCTCCTTTGTTGTTGTTGTTTATGAATTCAACACGGTGGAGAACACGAGAGAATTTTTTATGGACACTTAGACCACATGTCGTGTTTCTGCCGACAAGAAGATGTTCTCATCATAGATTGTAGTTTCTGGGTAGGATGTTTACATGGGGAACGCATTGGCCTCATCCATTACTGGAATTGGAAAGGTTATCCTAATGATGACCTCTGGCATGTACCAAACATTGAGAAGAACTTGGTTTCAGGGCCACTCTTGTCTAGGGATGGTTTTAGACTTGTATTTGAGTCTGATGAGTTTGTGTTGTCTAAGGCTGGGATGTATTTATCTTCACAATGGATCGTTCAAGATGAATGTTATGCTTATAATCCGTGACAATGATATTAATGAAAAGAAGTCTTCAGTTTACTTGGCTAAGTATTCAAACTTGTGGCATGTTAGATTATGACATGTTAACATGAATTCTTTAAATAAATTGATGAGTTGGAACTTATTGTCTATATTTGAAATTGATTCACACAAGTGTGGAGTACATGTGGAAGATAAAATCACTAAGACTCATGTTCCAAGAGTTGAAAGGAGCTCTTCACCTTTATATTTAATTCACACAGATATATGTGATTTAAAGTTGGTGCGAAGTAGAGGTGAAAAAAAATACTTCATTACCTTCATTGACGATTACATGAGATATTGCTATGTGTATCTATTACATAGTAAAGATCAAATTTTGGATGTGTTCAAACAATATAAAAGTGATGTTGAGAACCAACTAACACGTGAATAAAAATGGTTCGTAGTGATAGAGATGGAGAATATGAAGATCCTTTTGATGAGTTCTGCTTTGCAAATGGCGAATAAAAATGCTTTGCAGTTATAGAGTACACCTACTGAGATGCAGTTTTCTACTCAACACCTCTCTTAGGCAGCTTACTAAATCTCTTCTGGTTTACACATATCAGTTAGCCTTTAGTCTTTATGCACCCTTCGTGTAGTTGTGAGCCTCTATGTTATCTTTGAACACGGCACTTGTACAACCAGAAAGTTTCTCTTCAACAGAGTCAACTTGCACTGTTTTGAAAAATAAGTTCTTGGTTGCAACCTTGCTCCACATCTTCTATTTATACACAATGCTCTTTCTACTAGGCGTTGTCCCTTTTATACTTTTGAATAATTTCAGTCGTTAATTTAGATTGGAAGGAGTCTGATGCCAACTTCTAACACTCCTGAAAACGATCTGAGAATAAAATAGCCTATGAAACCTGTTAGTGTAACGTATATGTCTTTGTCTTATACTGAGCTATGCTGCTTTAGTCTTCTTTATCAAAACACTCAACATTGTTCACCAGGTTTGCTGATCTATGGAGTCTTGTCTTAAGCTTACTGCCGAATCTGACTCTCAGAGGTTGGACTCATCATGACTTCACTTTGCTGATGCTCATTCTATACTTTGCTGTTATTGTTTACCCTTCTATCCTTGAGTCATTACCTTGCTTCCTTGATGAGATTATCTTGCTTATCATCAATTTCTTAGGATCTGGTTCAACAATCTCCCCCTAAATTGGTGATACCAAAACATTCTTCCTTCTTCCACTGATTATTGATTACAAAGAAAACTTTATTGTAGGTTCCTTCTGACTACTTTGTTATTCTGATTAGCTTCCCAATCTATTGTAGTCATGTCCACCATATATTCCTTTCTTGTGATGTTTGTGGGTTGATCTTGATCTATCCTTTCTTTCCAACTCAAATCTGGAGGTGTCTGAACTGCTGGTTTTGCTTCTTTTCTTATCTTCCGATGTGCGTCTTTGTTAGTGGCCGCTCTTCTGATGTGCGTCTTTGTGTCTTTGTTCTATAGGTTGTGAAACCCTTTTGTGCTTGTGTTTGGTGAATTCTTTATAGAACTGAGCATGATATCCTTTTCTTCTGATCTTCTCTTCTCGTTCTCCTTCTGTTCTCAATTTATCCCTTTTATTAGATGTTAGTTTTGCGTCTTTCAAGTCTCTGATCTCCTTTGGTTTGTAAATCATGGCTTCTTCATAAATTTCATCAAGCTCCTATGCGTGTTGTATGAGAAGTTTCCTGGATGCATCTAGTTCTGAGTCTTTCTCCCTCTTTTTGTGATCACCAATTGAGGGGAGAGACTCAACTGTGTCACTAAAGTGTCAAGGGCAGCCTGAATGTTCTCTAGCTTCCTGGAAGTATCTTTCTTGTGGTCCTCCATGGCTTCAAGAATGGTGTAAAGGCGTTGATTGAGATACACATGATACTCCTCCTATCTCTCTATGAGAGTTTTCAGTCTGTCTTTGATGATGTCGAGATCTTTATTTTGCTTTTTGTGGATGGTGCTCATTGTGATCCCATAGTTTTCTGAGCTGCCTCAAACTTCTAAGTGGCCTTGTCTGAAAGCAGACGTGCCAGAGCAAGTTAAAAGAGTTTCCTGTGAGTCTGTTGGTGCTTCTTTTCAACCTCTTTGAGGGTATAGGTTGTACATCGGATGATCTCTTGAGTATCAATACCAAATTCATACCGAAGTTTGGCAGTCAAGAGGTTAAGATGAGCATCAAATTGACTTCTGAAAAGGGCTTGCCTTGCGGGCATAGTCTAGATGCTAGACAAAAGCTCTTTAGAGGACAGTGATTCTGGTGCTAGAACTTGAGTAAGGCTGGTATGCAGAAAGTTTGCTAAGTGAGGTGCTTCCTCGTTGTGAGGTTGAGGTTTGTATTTTGTAGCAATGAAGTCTAGAGCACATGGATGTATGACTTTGTTGGTCCTAGTTTATACCTAGAGGGAGGTGTGAATAGGTTTAAAGACCGTTTGTGATTTTTCTTTTCAATAATGTATGACACACTACTGTTCTTGTATGGACTACTTGGGTAGTCTGCAGTAGAGAATTCAAACTCTGTGAGTTTTTCTCTGTTTGTCTGTGTTGATTTAAATCTAACAGTTGTCTAATAATCAAATAGAGAAAAGACAATATAAATGACACAGGATTTATACTGGTTCAGACACTCGATATCAAATGATGATCGAGAGCTTAGTCGAGTCTTCCCTTGGTGACCAATGTAGTCAACCCAAGAGGTGAGTATCGCTATCTTCTTGTGTAGATTACAAGAATGTATCCTTAACAAGCCTAAACAGACTTGTTTACAAGATCGAAGAACCTAACTCGTGTTGCTCAGATCCAATCTATGGACTCTGCTGCACAACTTGTTCTTCTGCAGACTAGTGATGCTCTCCTCGCAGTGTCTTTACGATTTAGCTCAGTCGAGTATGCTTTGAATGAATTTGCTTTGCACATTGCCTTTGAATCTCATTCACTCGTCATCTTCTCTGAGCTTCAACGGTTCCTTTTTATATGGCTCAAGGAACAAACCCGTTTGCAACGCACTAAGATCTGGCAGTCCACTCATGTCCCCCATTGTCTCGTTTCTGATGATGGCAGTCCACTCACCACAGAATTCGTGCCTTTGCTACTTTAACTCAAATCTTCATTGACTAACTTCAAACCTTTGACCCCACCCTGGCAATCATCTCTGCTGCAATCAAGTCTGCTGCATCCTTCAGTCTGCACTCAGTCTCTGTCACGACCCTAGTCTGCATACTGCAACTCTAGTTCGTGACCAATCTCTGCTGCAACTACGGTCTGCACTCAGATCTGATTCAGTTCATGCCTTGTCATGTTGGTTCTTATCTGCAAGCTGAGTCCTTCCACTGAAGCCTTTGAGTTCATTTGTTGCTTATTATGTACTAGCTGTTTATCCAAAGTCTTCTTTCGTAGTCTGCATCTGGTGGTCTGCACGATGTCTTCCCATCTGCATCCCTCTGCTCATTGGCATCTGACCTAGACTGCAACTACCTACTTGACTTCTAGCTTAAACATACTAACTACATTATAACTAATACATCTCAGTTTTGTTACATCAATTTCTATACAACTAGAGGGATTGCACATTCCTATCAGACTTGATGTTTTAGCTCCTACTGAAGTCTTATAGGGGTGGACTCAGTGATGTCTTTGATATCCTCAGTTGTATCTTGTACTGCTGTGATTATTTCCTCTGTAGAAGGGTTAGGGGGTTGAGTGTCAACCTCATTGAAGGATTCCATAAGCTTTCTTGCAATTTTGATAATCTTTTCTGATTACGCATCCTTCACTGCCTCCTTCGATTCTTGAGCAAAATGATGAGTACGTGCAGCTATAGGCATGCCACTCATAATAGGGGAGAGGTTTTGCAAGATAGGCTCATCCCTCATGATTGTTTGCATCAAAGTTATCAGTGGAGTCTTGATCAAGCTGATGCAGTTTGTACTGAGTTGTATCTTCTGAGGGTGAAGAGAGGATTCTTTCATCTTGTTAATGTGGTTGGATAGAGAGAATCTGAACTTCATGTTCTTCAAATGCTTGCTTGAGGTCTTTGATTGTAGTTGGAGTCATTTCGGTTGTTGAGTATCACTATGCATTGGCTCTAGAACTGCAGAGGGTACATGTGGTGCCATTTGTGCTAACCCAAATGCAGATGGCGGAGTAAACACGATGTGTTAAATATCTGGAGATGGAATAGCTTGTTGTTCCTCTGCTACAACCTGATAGCAGTCGTCTGCATCTTTTGTCTCGACTGCAGGGATAGTGAACTCGTCTACTTTTGTGGGGACTTCTATGGATGTGACCTCAGCGCAGGTGAGCCTTCTTTAATATCAGGCAGTTCTTTTGTGTGTTGTTGAGTGGTTTGTCCTTAATCTGTAGCATCATCATGTGCCTCTTCTGCTACAAGAGCAATGATCAGTCGTGTTTCTACAACAAATTCATCGGTGGAGAGCTCATCATGACCTTCTTCTGCAGTTGGCAATGCTACTAATGCCTTAGCTGGTGGTTCTGCTTATGTGGCAGTTGGAGGGTCATCTCCTTCAGCTACAGATGTCTCTTCTGCAACGTCGTCTGCTGTAGGAGTTTCTTCAGGTTGCTCAGCTGCAGTCGGCTGCATTTGCACTCCTTCAGCAGCTTCTTGATCGATGATGTCATCTTCATCATCATGAGGGACTTGTTGAGGTTGGTCACCTCCATTATCATCTCCATCATCACCTGCTGGTTGTTGTTCTCCCGGATCAGGTCGAGAGAGGTATTCATAGACCTCCTCGGTGGCAGCTTTGATATGCCAAGATCCTTTTGAGTTCTGCTTCGATTTCTGGAGTGTTGAAAAACTCAATGTGCCTAAAGAGGGCATGTCTGAGCGTTTTGGTCTTCAATGTGGAGTCCTTGTATTCAAGAGCTCCATTGATGAGGAAGTAAGGTTCCTTAGGGCTTGTTGACCAGCTTACTTCCTTCTTTTGGAGTTCAACCAGTTGATGAATCTCCCCTTCTGTCATTCCAGTTATGCCACCAATCAATGTCTGGGATTGGTTTGGATTGATCTGGTATAATGTTTTGGGTCCTTGGGGAATCAACTTTTGTCTTGTAGACCTTGTTGTTCTTCTTGAAGTGGATGTCCTTGCTAGTGCTTTTAGGGTTGGTGTTGGTCTTGGTCTTGGTCTTGGTCTCTTGATAGGTAGATTGTGCTGTGACACAAACTCCTGAATTAATATGTTGCCTTCTTCTTCCTCTTTTCTTGTGTCCTTTCTTGAGTATCTCTGACTTTCTGCTGCTGTAGACTTGCCTTGACCATCTGCATTACTGATTCAATGATCTTCTCAGGAGAAGGCTTTTCTTGATCAGTGGATGTTGTTGTTGTCCATGTGGCAGTTGTAGTGGTTGGTTGGTCATCTGCAATTGTTGAAGTTTCCATTCTACTACCTAAGAATGGAATAATTGATGTTGTTGTTGTTACTGGCTCTGCTGCAAGAGGTCTGATAGTTTGAGTAGGTGCACAGAGGTAACTAGGGTTGGTTTCGTCTGCAAGCTTCTTTGTGAGTCCTGTGGGCACTTTGCCTATCTTCTTGAAATAGATTTGCTTGGATTGATTCCATGGCCTTTCTTCTTTTTCCGAGAGCTTCAACTTCTATTTGAGAAGGATGCTGATTATCCTTCCGAATAGCGATAGTCTTGCCTTTACTCATCTGGCAAGTTAATACATGAGTAAACTATCCCAGTTGACTCTTGTTTTTGTGAGGATTACACACATGATCTTCTGCTGATCAGTGGTTATCTGGTCCTTGCTGAATTCTCTGGAGAGAATGACCTTCTTTACAATATCAGTAAGTAACTTGTGCTCTTTTGATAAGAATATTTTCATAGTTCTTATCCCCTTATTCCATCTTTCTTGGCTGAGCATTGCTTGCCTTCCCAGTTTGACAATGTCTGGTGGAATGATCCTTGACTCTTTATTTGGAAGATTAAAGTATTGTGCAAGGTTGTCAAAATTCACCTGGATTGAGATCCTCTTACAGTAGAGGTGTAAGAAATTTTCTGTAGATTGTCTGCAGCTTGCCTCTTTTTGATGAAGTCCAGAACTTCATCATCATATATGTTGCTTGTTCGTTCACATAGATACTTGAGTCCAACCTCTTCGATCAAGTCAGCTATGTCTCTGACCTCTTCTTGTTTGTCGCGAATTGAATTGAAATCATACACTACACCTGTTTGAAGTTCAATCCTTTTTGTCCTACTCCTCTAAGATTCAGAGGAATTCTGGCTTTTCTTTGATGAACTTGATGGTGTGTTGGCCATTTTCAAGATGGTTTGAAAGAATTACTATGTTTTAGAAATCGAATGAAGTATTTTTCATGAAGTTAGGGTTTCGATTACATGTAGCAGAGTGCTCAAAAGTTTAGAGAGAGAGAGTTTGAGCGTTCGTTAGAGAGAGAGTGATTAGAGAGAAACGTGATTTTCTAATTGAAAATCTACAGTTTTTATACTCGTTTGGAGAATATGACCGTTGTCAGTGCTTTTTCTAGCCGTTACGCAGTAACAGTCATCAATTGACCGTTATGCGTTATTTTAGGAAAGCAGTTATTTAATGCTTTAAAACGGATTTAGTTTCCTAAGATATATGCAGCAGAGCAATATTGTTTCTAATTTGCACACGACTTATTGACTAAGTAATATAGCAGTAGAGCAATGTTGCTAGTCTGCATTTTTCATAAAATGATACTAGTTTGTATTCTACACATGCAGTAAAACAGTAAAGCATTTTGGCCAGTTTTATTGTTTTAAATCAAGTATTCCCAACTCTCTACGAAATTGAATCAACTTGTTTTCATCAAGAGGTTTCGTAAAAATGTCTGCAACTTATTTTTTTGTTGGAATGTATTCCAATTTAATATGACATTTCTTCACATGATCCCTGATAAAATGATATCTAACATCAATGTGCTTGGTTCTTGAATGAAAAACTAGATTTTATGAAATAGCCATTGCAGACGTGTTATCACAAAATATAGAGGTTTCAGAGAATATTATACCGTAGTCTACAAGTTGTGACCTCATCCACAATATTTGTGGAGCACAACTTCCAACAGTAATGTATTCGGCTTCTGCAGTAGAGGTAGACACAGTAGTTTGCTTCTTTCTGAACCATAATATTAACCTTGCTCCAATGAATTGATATGATCCACGTGTGCTCTTTCTGTCAACTGTACATCCTGTAAAATCTACATCTGAATAACCTATTAGTGTAAAATCTGATTCCCTAGGATACCATACACCAAGATTCGGAGTTCCTTTGAGATATCTTAGGATTCTCTTTACTACAGTGTAATGGGATTCGTTGGGATCAGATTGATATCTTGCACAGATACGGACTGCATATTGAATGTCTAGTCTGCTTACAGTAAGGTATAACAATGATCCTATTATTCCTCTATACATTGATTTATTTTCTTTCCAAGTTCATCTTTATCTATCTTAATTGTTGTGCTCATGGGGGTTTTCATATGACTAACACTATCTAATCCATACTTTTTAATTGTGTTATTTAAGTACTTGGATTGATTAAAGAAAATTGCACGTTTTAGTTGTTGTACTTACAGTCGTAGGAAATATTTTAGTTCCCCCATTAAGCTCATTTCAAATTTGTATTTCATTAGTTCTGTAAATTTTTCACAAAGTTTATCATTAGTGTAACCAAATATAATATCATCAACATAGATCTGCACTAACAATATGTGTTTTTTATGTTTCTTTAAGAAGAGAGTGGTATCTACCTTACCTCTTTCAAATTTATTTTCACAGAGAAAGGTTGAGAGAGTTTCATACCATGCCCTAGGTGCTTGCTTTAACCCGTATAATGCCTTTTCTAGCCTATATATACATGTTCTGGATAAACTTCTTCTTGCAGCTTTCCATTTAGAAATGTACGTTTTACTTCCCTTTGATAGACTTTAAATCCTTGTTATGCTGTATAGGCAAAGAACATTCTTATGGCTTCTAATCTTGCTACAGGTGCAAAGGTTTCATCAAAGTCAATTCCTTCCTTTTGTGAGTATTCCTTAGCAACTAATCTAGCCTTGTTTCTGATGACTATTCCATTTTTATCATATTTGTTTCTGAACATCCATTTGCAGCCGACAATTGGATAGTTTTTGGGTCTTGGTGTGAGGTACCATACCTCATTTCTTTCGCATTTATTTAGTTATTCTTGCATTGCATTCACCCAGTTTGGATCATTTAGAGCTTCATTTATTACCGTAGATTCTATTTCAGATATGAAACAGCTAGATAGACATTTAGCATTTGTTGCTTTTCTAGTCTGCACAGATGCATTCTTATCTCCTATTATATCATCATGTGTATGTGTCTTAATCCATCTTCCTTTGTCTTGTTCATATGATTCTAATTGTTATTGAGGTTGTTCTTCTGCCTCTGCTGCAATGTCATTATGTGCAGACGAATCTTCCTTGTCTGCAGTATTAATGACCTCTTCTGCAGCCTATTCATCGCATGCACATTCCTCATCAAATACATTTGCATCTCTTAAGAATGTTTCGTTTTCATCAAACGATACATGAACTGACTCCCCAACAGTCTGTGTTCTTTTATTGTACACTCTAAATGCTTTGCTGTTTATTTCCAAACACATGAAAATATTTAACACTCGGTGTTTTTCCTTTCCACAATTCATATGGTGTTTTCTTATAAAGCTTGTGAATTGTGCATCTATTTTGAGTGTAGCAAGCTGTGTTAACTACTTCTGCCCAGAAGATTTTAGATAAGTTTGCATCAGAAAACATTGTTTTAGTTACCTCTATGAGTATTCTATTCTTTCTCTCAGCCACACCATTTTGTTGGGGTGTTCTTGGCGTTGAGAAGTTATGTTTGATTCCATGATAATTGCAGTAGACATCTATTCTTGTTTGATCAAATTCAGTACCATGATCACTTTTAATTGTGATTACTTTTATTCCTTTTTCATTTTGGATCTCTCTTAGGAACCTTGTTAGCAGACTACATGTTTCACTCTTTTTATGTTAAAATATTACCTAAGTATATCTGGAATTATCATCCATTATAACTAGAGTGTACCTTTTTCTTCTTAAGCATTCCATTTCAACTGGACCAAAGAGATCCATATGTAACAGTTCAAGAATCTTAAGTGATTCTGAGGAGTTTAAGGATTTAAAGCTTGTCCTAGTCTACTTTCCTTCTTGACATGGTCTGCATAGTTTATCTTTTTTAAATTTTATTTGAGAGAGTCCTCTTACTAGGTTTTCTGAGGATAATCTTGTTATGGTTTTGAAGTTAAGATGAGCTAATCTTTTGTGCCATAACCAATTTGTATCTTCAGCTTCTTTAGTGTAGAAACAAGTAATTTGTTCTGACTGTGAAGAATCAAAGTCTACTGCATATATATTTCATTTTCTAATTCTTAGTAATTTGACTTCTTGTGTGATCTTATCTTTTACTTGGCATGTATCCTGAGTAAATGATACATCATAATTCTTATCACACAGCTGACTAATAGATAACAAATTATGTTCTAAGCCCTTGACATAAGCAACATCTCTAAAGATTAAAGAATCTGTACCAAGGGTTCCATAACCTTTAATTGTACCTGCATTTCCTCCTCCAAATATGACAAGAGGTCCTTGTTCTTTTCTGAAATCTTCGAGGTTGGATTTGTCTCCTGTCATGTGTCCTGAGCATCCACTATCCAAGTATCATATGCCCTTTTTCTTTTCCTGAAATGAAAACATGAAGAGCTTGTACATGGTACCCACTCATTTGGGTCCTTATTGGTTAGCTTTTGGAATCCACACTTGAATTATCTTCTTGTGTGAGTTCCAGCATTCAAATCATTTGTGGCCAAGTTTGCCACAGGTAAAGCAGTAGACCTTTGGTCTTATGCTTGTTAGTGGTCTGCTCTACTTGGTCTGCTGCCCTTGACATGAACAAGTATGTCTCAGATATGGTTTTCTCCAAGTTGATCTTGAGAAGTTATTCATATTGAGTAATTAGGTGTATATTGAGCTTCATAGGGCCTTTCTCTAAATCTCCTCTCAGAGTTTCTTGCCTTCTGCTTTTTATTATGCGCATGTGCAGGTAGTTTTCTCAAATTCCCTTAAGCAATAGTTTGCAGTAAAGATCTCTTAAGACTATTGCTCTTTCTCAGTACTGTTGATGCAGCTGAGCTTTTGCTATTTTGCACAGCTTGTGCAGCAGAGCTTTGGCTCTTATGCACATATCCTGCAGTATAAACATTCTTCTTCTGTACCCCTATTGTAGTAGAGATGTTATTTTTCTGTCGGATTTTTGCAGTGGTCTGCTAAACTTTCTTGGTAGTGACCTTTTTATCTACATTATTGTTCAACCAGTCATTGTATCCTAACCCAGTTTTTTCATAGGAGGATTGACTTGTGTTGATATGTTTTTGCAGATCTAAGGTCTTGCCATTCCAAGCATCTACCTGCTTTTAAAGCTTAGTGTTTCTCAAGGTGAGTGTTTCCACTACTGCATTGAGAAGCTTTACTTTTTCATTTGCTTACTTCAGGTTATCTTGAGCATTGATCAGACTATTATTAGTCTCTTCATTTGAATTGTATTTCTCTTTGAGAGTTTGCTTAAGATTTTCTTTATTTTCTTTTAAAAGAGAAATAAAGGTTTCAGAAGTTTCTTGAAGTGCTTCCTTCAATTCCTGTGTGGTAGCCTCTGAGTCAGAGAGATCAAATACCTGCTTTTGTTCTTCTTCTTTTTCCATGAGACATAGCTGAACATTTGACATGATATCTTCATCATAAGAGTCTGTGTCGCTCCATGTCTTTGCTGCATAAGCCTTGCCTCTTTCCGTTCTCCCATAGATGACCTTGTTGTGGTCCTTCTTGAACTTTGATGCAGACGAGTTTTGAATTGGTCGTCTGCATTGAGCTGCAAAGTGTCCTGCTTTGCCACATTTGTTGCAGACTTCCTTGTCTGCATCTTTGATTTTTGAGGGAAAGTTCTTTTTGAAGGTTCTTTTTTTAAATAGCTTCTTGAACTTCTTTCCCATCAGTGCCAGTTCTTCTGATAGATCTTCTTCACTTGCAGACAAGGTATCACTATTCTCCTCTTCTACGATGGATTTCAAAACTCTCTCTTAAGTTTTGAAAGCTAAGGTTTTCTTTTTTGCATCATCAATCTGCTTCTTCTGCTCAACTTCAAGATTATAGGTATGTAGAACACCATACAGTTGAACCAGGAATATCTTTGTTAGATCTCTGGATTCTTTTATAGCAGTTGTCTTTGTGTTCCAGATTTCACCAAGAGATCCCACGAACTTTAGGTTAACTTCTTTGTTTTCGAAAGTCTTTCCTAAGGTTTTGAGATTGTTGATGAGAATATTGAATCTTTCAAAGAAGGTGGTTAGATTCTCATCAGATCTCATTGAGACCAGTTCGTATTGTTGTATCAAAACATCCTTCTTATTCTCCCTGATTTCATTTGTTCCTTCGTTTCTTCGCAGTAGAGCCTCCCATGCTTCATTTGTTGTCTTGGTGTCAACCACAATTTCAAACATGTTGTCATCTAGGGATTTGAATATTTGATTTAGAGCTTTTCTTGCAACCATCTCTAGATCCCAGTCTTCTCTGAACCAGAGGGACTTTGGCCTTTGTACTTCTCTTGTTGAATCCTTTGGATCTGGCATCATTGGAACATTTGGTCCATCTAGGACAATATCTTGTATCCTCTCGTCAATTGAGTTGAGATGTGCAAGCATTCTTAGCTTCCAGTGGTTGAACTTATCGAAAGAGCAAGTTGGAGGTTCTCCACTGTTAGGACATTTGAGGAACTTTAGTGGTGCCATTGTTGATGATAATCTTCACACAAACAAACTGTTAGTAACTTCTTTGCAAGTAGAATATGTGACATTTTCTTTCCAATAAATGTTAAGTCTGGAAAATCAGGCTCTGATACCAATTGTAAGGTTTGAGTTTCAACCTAGAGGGAGGGGGGCGAATAGGTTGTTTAACACTTTAATACGCTTTTTATGCGGAATACTAACTTTATGCACACTATTGTTCTATGCAGACTATTGTTTTATGCAGACTACTCAGGTAGTCTGCAGATGACAATTGTTAGTCTGCAGTAGAGATTTATAACTCTTTGAGTTTATCTCTTTTTTGCTGTGATGATTTATTAGAAGCAATTCTAAATATCAATATAGTGAAAACAATAAATAGACACAGTATTTATACTGGTTCAGACACTCAATATCAAGTGATAATCGAGAGCTTAGTCTAATCTTCCCTTGGTGACTAGTGTAGTTAAGCCAAGAGTTGAGTATCACTATCTCATTGTTTGAGCTCACAAGAAACTTCCTTTTTACAAGTTGTTTAACTTGTACAAAAGATAAAGAACTTAGAAGCTTTGCACAAATCCAAACTCTGGACTCTGCTACAAGACTTGTTCTTCTGCAGCCTAGTGACACTTTCAACTGTATCTTCACGATTTGGCTTTCTTGTGTAATCTCTGAATTGCTAGATTGCTTTGCACTCTTTGTCTTTCAATCCTTGTTTAACAGCTCTACTTAATAAGCCTCATTGGTTTCCTTTCAAAAGCTCAAGGAACGAACCTAAGCAGACAGCGCACTGTTCCTGGAATGACACTTTGCCACTCGTGTTTCCCACCATCTCATTCCTAATGCTGACAGTCCACTATCTCCAGAATTTGTGCCTTTGCTACTTTAACTCAAATCCTCGCTTGACTGACTTCAAACTTCTGACCCCACCCTCGCAGCTATCTCTACTACAATCCAGTCTGCTGTATCTTCTAGTCTGCACCCAGTCTCTGTTACAACCTTAGTCTACATCCCATACTGCAATCCTAGTCTGCACACAATCTCTGTTGCAACTCTTGTATGCACTCAGATCTGACTCAGTTCATGTCTTGCCATGTTGGTCCTCGTCTGCAAGCTCAGTCCTTGAGAGTTATCTCCTATCCATTCCTATAGTTGAAAAGTGCTACTACTAAAGAGAGTATATGATAAGCTATGTTTTTAATAATTCCCATAGAGTATAGGCAGAATACTAGAAGTGGGTAGATCACCTATGTAGGTGTAAGAGGGGGCTGCCTGCACCAGATGTAGAACACTTTCGAATCCAAGATCGGTTTAAGGCCAAAATGGACACAATCATGAGTACCTAAAGGTATTAGGTAAAAGATATTAGGTAAGATGCTTTATGGGTACAGTTGTCTAGGTTTATACAAATAGGTGGGCAGTTCAAGTAATCGCGTTCACAGACTAGCCAAATAAACCCGTCGTATTCCTCTGATGAAGTTTCTAAGCCTTAAGCTACCTCTCAAGAATGATGATATCTTGTCGTCTGCACTCTTTCAAAGTCTGTTTGCATGCATTAATGTCATTCATGTAGGGGTAATGGAAAATCGCTCATGTCGGGACCGTATTTTAAGTGTGTTTTTATTATCATAACATTATAACTTTGGGCTTGTTGTAAGTATGCACAAAATAGATGAATCTAGTATGTTTTATTTCTTGTAGCAGATTTCGGATAAATGAAATATTAATGTCTAAAGTTGATGGTGTGTATATGTTGTTGTCAAAGAAAATATGTGTGCTACCTACATGGGAATCCTTGTAAGGATATGAGTCCCTTATATGACTCAAGAAAGGAAAAGGGGTTGGGGCACCCAATTTTGTGTAAGGGAGAGGACCTAGGTGTAGTTCAAAACACACACATGCGCATACTTAGGCTTGGTTCGGATCAAACGGTCGCGCGCGTGTGTGGGCTAGCCCAAATCACCTCAGGCCTAACTGATAAATTATTAGTTTTTATCATTAGGCAATCCAGGCCCAATCCAGTCCAGTCCAGTTAAAGAAGAAGCAGGCCGTTATGAAACTGTCACGACTTTACCTCCAAAAGTTGTCTGATGCTTTCTCTCCAAAACGAGAACCCTTCTCTCCTTAGCTTCATAAATACGAACGTTCTGGGCATTATCACGACACACAGAACCACAGTCGCTCTATTTCTCTCTTCTCCTCTAGTGTCCACTATCTCCTGTATTCAGTGTCAGAATCCAGTACGGGAGAATTCAAAATACAAAAGGATATGACGTTTCTTCGAGTTATATGTGCTCCTAATCGAAGGTGTACTATTATAATCGTCCCAACTTGAGAGGCAAATTCCAATAATCAATAGCATCAGGACGAGGACAATACTGTCTTGAGGACAGAGGGTTTCCTCGTTTGGACTAAGTATCTTGTTATTAATTCTAATTTTATTTTATTTTGATTAATTTGAACTAACCTACTAATAGCTTAAATATCCCCGAGCTAAAATACCAAGAGATTAAGTGTACTTTTCTCTTTATTAAAGAACTTTAGATAGTCTCAACGTCATTAAATATCATGACACCCTTCCATTTTGTTGGAGAGGAATTGGTCAACTTCTATTGTATAACAAGCTTACAAAACTTCACATATATATTTTGGTCGAACCATCACTTTCGTCGTTGAGAAGAAACACAAGGCAGATCGTGTACTTGGTCAAGCAAACTCCAAAGAAAAGGTTTCCAGCAGGATATGTTATACACAACTATGCTCGATAACCTACATCAAACGTTCATGATATTCTAAATACATTAATGAATACCGCATTGTTGATCACTGGAGCAAACAAGAGTTGACTCCTCCCTTTACAGAACAGTTCACTTGCATGAGAAAAAAAATAAGGGCTTTGGTGCTCGCCGGATACCAACAGAACATAAGTGAAGTTATCGAGCCTAAACAAAACTTCACTCTTCAGAGGAAGCACATTTATGTCCCAAACCCGTTAGCCATGGTAGCATTTAGAAAGCTCGTGAGAGATGAGCATCCCTCATTGGATTTCAGGATTGATGCGTCAACTGATATTTGCTAAGGTTCGTCATCGGATTTGAGATCTTCCATGAGAGAATGCTCCAAACTGGCTGCCTGTGTTCTGCACATAAAGGAATCTCAAACAATAAGAGATGTGCCCAAAACACGAAGATTCCGAAGCATGTCTGGAGATCATTTTACAGTGAATGCACCCAAAACATTGCAGTGAGACTTCCTAATTGGAGGAAGTTTGCAGATTGAAGAGCAGATAAGAACCTGAGATTTTGGAGAAGGGAACACATTCCAGAACCGTAGTGTTTCATCTCCTGCGCCGGTGACGATTGTCTGCAACCAGCAAAACATAACATCAAAACCTTTTTTGATATCTCATCAAAATGCATTTAATAACAAGAGAAAGTAGAGAGATACGGGAGAGAAACAAGAGAAGGGGGCAACCTGTCCATCTGGAGAAATAGCGAGGTAGAGAACTCGATAGGTGTGGCCAGTGAGAGTAGCCAGCTACAAAAGATGCAAGTAACCGGAATCAGAATATAATATAGCAATTTGTGACGCAAAACAATGGTATGAATATAAGTCAAAATTTAGTACCTTTGACATGGTAGGATATTTCCAAACTATGATTTGGTTCTGAGAGTATCCATGGGTGCTTACGAGTTCATTCACATTTCCTGACCAAGCAAGATTGCAGACCTGTGATTTGCAAATCGGTTAGTCCATCAAACATTTATATCATAATCTCTCTTTTTACCGATTTTTGGAGAAAATGAAATGAACACAAACGGAAACAATAAAAGTCAAGATGTCAAAGAACAAATAATACGTGTCGCAAAAAGATTATCCTAAGAGCGTATTTTTTGGGTTGCAGCTATCAACCAACAACTTCTCGAAATTAACTAAGATTCAATCCCTGATTTTGATGTAACAGTGTAATGAGAACATCAAGAACCTCCATATTCAAAGGGGTAGGACTAGGAACGACAAGCCACGGTACGATAATTGCCTATTATGTGTCACTGAGATCCACCAAATTTTATTTTATCATAATTTCTTATAGTCCAAAGAGAGAACCAATAAGGTACAAAGCGGAAGACCTCAAGAATGAAGAATATGCACGAACAACAATTAACTCGAGAAACAAGAAAAATTATCTGATCATGCAATGAAAAGTCGAAAAATCAAGATAGGGAATATATAATCAAAAGGTATACCTGACTGCCAGTGTCCATGCAACTCAAATGTGTGTTGGTGGTGGTGTTCCAAAACCGGATACAGCGGTCAGCGGTACCGCCTCCAGATACGAGGAGTCCGTGAACATGAGGAGACCAAGCAATGGCTTTCACAGCTGCCGTATGCTCACAATATTTTAGCATTGGTTGGGTCGAATTTTGATTCCATACAAAAAGCTGCACAGAAACATTTCATCAAAATAAACATCGCATACATACAAAGGCACAGGAATATTAACAACTTCAGTCATAGATGAATCCAGGAGGAACCTACTCTGTTATCATTCCCGCCGGATGCCAGCTCCCGGTTATCATAAGACCACTTCAGCCCACAAACCTGGTATATTCTATAAGCATCAGCCAACCGAAGTAAACGACAAGCAGATGCCATTTGAAAAATTGGAACATTCACCATGTTATGATTACAAACAGCAGTATTAAAGAGCGATCATGCCAGAAAATCATGAGTATGCCTATGTGTTACTAACCTCTGATTTGTGTCCATTCAGCTTGCTGATGTAATCATCCTGAGCACGGATATCTCTGAGAAGAATGTTTTTATCCCGACTACCGGATGACAGAACAGATGAACTCCACGCTAGAGCGCCAACACGCAACCGATGGCCTTCCATGGTTCGCACCCTCTTACACCGAGAGGCATCCCATATCTACAAGGACAGAGTATAGATGACAATCAACACAATGTGAACAGAGGAAATCAACATGAAGTAGGTATAGAAATAATTAGTTTTAGAATTGTTGACCGATCCTTCGAAGTTATCAGGAAAATAGGCTCTAAGTGATGCTAAAAAACCATCATGCTGTAGCACACACAAGCACCGAGTAGCACACACAGGGTCATGTAATTCACAAGTTTGGTTACTTTCGCATGCTAGTTCAGTTAATGTTGGTTCACCCAGATCCAATTAAAATCAAAAGCTGGCAGAGCAGATGATCCTGCCACAGATACAGTTGAAAGCCTATAATGCAGCTCACCTGGACTTTGCCCTCATTAGTCCCTACAGCCAGATATGTTCCTCGTTGAGCCCATCCCACCGAACAGACGCTATCATCCATTCCCAGGTCACATAACTTCGTCACCTGCACGGAGAAAATCTTAATCATAAAAACCTGTCCATCCAAAACAGAACTTCAACAAACATCTCAAACACTTAACAGTTAAAAGCATCAAGGATCACATAAAGAGTCAACACGATCAGTAATTCCATCACCCGGAGTACATCATATAAAAATCCAGACCAAAACACACACCAATATGTATCAAATCCAAGATCAAGATCGTAGCCTCACCTTACTACTCGAAGCATTCCACAAATACACACAGTTTCCCAACCCGACCGATAGCACATTATGCGATGACCAGTCCACCAAATTCAAGTAGAAATCATCCTGCAACGCCGGAGCATCCAATACCTGCACCAAACCACAAAAGCACAAATCAAGTCACATCACCCAAATTCACCAAAATCGCCAAATCCCACAATAACTCTATCAAGAATTCCTCTTCCTTCTTCACCTTATACGGCGACCTAGCGATCTTTCTCGGAGTCTTCGCCGGACTAACAGAACTAGTCCCCGCCACCACAGTCCCTCCTCCACCGCTCTCCATCTCCTTCGGCCACGGCGTCAGGATCACCCTTCTCGTCTCAGTCATAAACCGGAAGATCCTCCCACCCTTCACCGCCGATTCCCCGAACAACGCCCTCCTCAACGCTGCCCTATACGCCGCCCCCCTCGCCGCCTCCTCCGGCGACTGCGACGATGACAGTGACTTCTCGTCTCCGATCCCAAACAGCGCGAAATTGGAGGCCGATCGGAGAGGGATGAATCGGTCCGAGTAGATGGGCCGAGACGGGGGCGTCGGGTAGGGGGATGGGGTCGAGGGTGGGGGGAAGGTGAGGGGAGAGAGGGACATTGTGGGAGGGAGATTGAGGTGAGGGGGATGGAGGGAAGATGATGAGGTCGCCATTGTTGTACGGAAACCCTAGGAGAGAGAAACTGATTCGAATTTGAGGATTTTGGGGTTGGAGCAGCGGATGAGAGAGATGATGGTGATGATGGCGGTGGTTATGTTGTTTTTTTCCGCGAAAGGATATCAGAAGTGCGGGAGTGATGAGAGAAGCGTTGTGGGAGCATGTATGGTTTATTATGAACTTTAAACAAGGAAGGAATGTAATTTTCCTTAATTCAGTTTGCAATTATGGAAGTTATATTTTTTAAAATAAATGTATTTAATCCTTTTAAATTTTGATTTTTTTATGTGTTATTTTTTTAATTTTGAAAATAAACACGGATGCCATATGAGAGGGGTTTTTTATAAAGTATATTTTAAAAAATCAAGATTTTTTCAAAATTTTAAAAATAAATACTTATTTTTAAATTACACAAATAAAATAAAATACAAAAGGTCAAAAAATCAAATGATTAAATGCTATTTTTCTATTTTAAATTGATGTCATTGTGTTTCTTTGTGATGTATGACTGATCTCAAATTTGATTTTTATTGACATGTTTAGACATATGGAATAAAACAAACACAAACATAGCAAACGAAACAATCATAACTATTTTGTTCAATAGGAAATGAATGTAATGTTTTTAATCATTCCAAAAAATATTACAACCTTGCCTCACGAGCGGTGTTTCAAACATTGTTAATCACAAAATTCATCTCTAAAATGATATTATCTCAATCTTATAATTCTTTCAACACATATGTATTTTTTATTATTCTATACACATAAATACAAATCTTATTTTCATATTAAATAACGTCTAATTGTCCCGTAACATGTATTAGGTTGAAGTACGTAACTTACACCACCATTAATATTTCACGATAAATTTATAAAAAAAAAACTACATTTGATCGTTATTGCACGCGTATCAAGCTTTACATTTCACGTCATTAAGTATTGCAATAATTTTATGACGAAGGAAATATATTTAAGGAAAGAATACAAAATCCTTATAATTTTAGACGGTGATAATTAAACCCCTGAATTTTAGAAATATACACTTATCCTTTGCGGTCAACTAAACCCCATCACCTTTAACAAAAATAAAAATACTTAAAACTAAAAATAATGAAGAATGAAAGGAAAAATGCTTTTTATAGCCAAGTATTAGGTTTTCTTGTTTGGAATTAAACTAGCAAAGAAGAAGAGGATCTTGCGATTATGTTTTAAGAACTCAGGCTGCTTAGACAACTATGATCATGCTCATAATGGTTGTATTTGGGTAGTTTGTGATGTTAATAGACGACAAGTCCATTTACTTGAGAAGTCTGATTAATATATCCACTGTATGGAGCAAGATTGGTAAGATCTTTATCTTACTGTTTGACCTTTTGTGTACGTTAGAAATGAGAGTCCCTTTTATGGAGCTGGTTAGAGGAGACAGGAGGTGTTAGGGATTCTCGTTGGGTGTTTATGGATGATTTTAATGCTTTTTATGAGATTAGAGAGAAGATCGGTTACATGGGTGTGCAAATGAGCCTTGTATGCGAATGTCTGTACAAAATAAAGGACTTCAGGATATTAGAAGCTCCAGGTGTTTTCAAACTTGGTATAATAATCAAAGGGAGCCATCTTGGATTAAGCTCAAGCTTGATAGGGCGAGATGGCTATAATAGTTCTTGGCTTGCAGCTTTCCAAAATTGTGAAGCTCATTTTGATGAAGCAGGAATCTCTGACCATTCACCAATGACTCAATTGTGGGACAGTGGAAGAACAAAGGAAGGGATCAATCAGTGAATCCTTTATTAGAACTTCAAAATAGTTATTCAGCTGGTATGGAACACTCCTGTCATATGATGCATCATGTATAGACGTGTACAAAAAGTAAAACTTCTGAAAACTGTATTGAGGACCTCACATAGAGAAGGTTTCTTTAATCTTTCTCATAGTGTAGATGAAGGTAAGGCACAACTTGATAAGGTGCAGTTGGAGTCGGATCAAGAATTTACCGAGGATGGTAGGTTGAATATGCAACAAGGGGTAAGAAAGTTGAGAAGGCTGATGGTTGTTGAAGAGGTGCATTTTCAGCAACTTGTCCGTGATAAATGGATTGCAAGGATATATAGGAATGAGTAATACTTTAATGCTATGATGAATAGCAGTACGAGGAGGTCCAGAATCACTAGTTTGGTTAATGAGCAAGGGATTCGTCTTATTGATACGGCATCTATTTTAAAGAAAGTAGTGGATTTTTATCAGATGTTTCTTGGGGAATCATTCTCTTCTTTGGAGGAAATTAACATGGAAGCTATTGATATGAGGCTTGTGTTGAATACTCAACAACAAGCTTAATTGTTAGCTACTTTAACATGGAAGATGTGAAACAAGCTGTGTATAGAGGATAGATGATCTTAAGGCGCCAAAACCTGATGGTTATATTTCAAATCCTTTAAACATTGTTTGGATATAATCTCTTCTGATGTGACTGAGGCCGTATTGGACTTCTTTGCCAATAGGAGAATATTAAGACAAATCAATGATACTGATGAGTGTGAAAATACGCATCATTTTCTTAGTCAAAATTATTTGTTTGTATTAGTTTTAGTATCATTTCGTACTGTTTTGGTTTCTTTAATTATTTAGAACATCGACACTTCAGAATCTCTTGTTTTCATTGTAATAGTGAAGAATTGCACGATGAACTGATTGTGAGGGGTTTGAGGATGTTTTCTGAAATTTCTAGTTGATTTTCAAGTTTGTGGAACGTGTTTGCACTTCATTGGGAGATCAAAGTTTGCATGTTTGCTAGCAGGTATGGTCCGTAAATACAAGGCACAGGCCATGTGCATTCAGTTTTCCAGCTTTCCTGAGCACGGGCTACTGGTACCATGGATGGGCCGTGCGCCTCATGGTGATAATGATTATATTGTAGCATTTGAGGATATTCAAGGTGATAGTTTAGTGCTTTGGAAGGTTTGTATTACTATGCGAGCAAGAAATAAAGGCTAGGAATGAAGACTATATAGACACCTAGATATTTAAATTGATGGAAGTTATACACCTAAAGTTTAAATTGATGATTAAAGAATCAGGTTAATTAAATTAGTACATCAAATTAATTATTTAAGATTTACTGCAATTCATACACCCAAGTCAGATGTTGGACCAAAAAATCAAATAGCCTAAGTTAAGCATAGGCCGAACATACCAAAGAAAACAGGGGATGGGGGGTTTAATCAAGTCCAGATTTTGTTAGTCAATCTCTTCTCCTTTCTTTTGATGACTCCATGAAACCCTCACCAATTTAGATTGTGTGTTGCACTCTTGTTAGCTTCGATATGGCCAGTAGTGCGTGGTGAGACAAAAGAATTTGGTGGGAAAACTCTCAATTTTCTTTTTTTCCTTTATTATTGATGTAAGGTCCAAGATTCAACCTAGAGAAGGGGTGAATAGGTTGATTCAAGGTTTAAACATTTTTATGCTGCGGATTATGTTCTTTACAGACTACTGCTCTATGCATACCACTTGGGTGGTCTGTAGTTGACATTTGAGGGTCTGCTGCAGAGACTTCAAACTTTTTAAGTTTATCTCTGTTTAGCTGTGAAGTTTAGTTTCTTAACAGTTCTAAATATTATATAATGAAAGCAAGTAAGACACACAGTATTTTTACTGATTCAGACACTTATTATCCAGTCTTTTCTTGATGATCAGTGTAGTCAAGTCAAGAGGTGAGTATCATTATCTTCTTGTTTGTAGCTTACAAGAAAACTTTTTTTTACAAGCTACCTAACTTGTACAAAAGACAAAGAACTAAGATCTTTGAACAAAATCAAACTAATGAACTCTACTGCAAGTTGTGTTCTTCTATGGACTAGTGAACTCCCTTCATTGTGTATTTCACAATTCAGCTCTCTTGAGTAATCTTTGAATATTTTATTTCTTTGCACAATTTCCTTTCAACCTCATTCAACAGCCTTATTTCAATGAGGTTCAACGATTCCCTTTTATAGGCTCAGGAAATGAACCCTAGAATCTGATGTGACCTTTTGTCACGTGTGTCCCCTAGCTGATGTTGACAACCCACCTTTATCAGATTCCTTGTGTTTGTCTGAACTACCCCAAATCTTCTCTTAACTGTCTCCAGACCTTTAACCCAACCATCAGCAACCATCTCTGCTATACCCAATCTGTTGCACCTTAATATGCATACTGTACTGTGAGACCTCGTCTGCACCAGTCCCTGCTGCAACCTCGACTGTACCCCGATCTACTTCACATTGATGCATTCTATGTTGGTACTCATCTCCAAGCCCAATCATATTTCCTGAAGCATTTATGGGTCTTTTATTGCCTATGTATGTCTTACCTGCTTAGTCAAAATCCTCTGTTGTAGTCTGCATCTGGTGGCTCACACGATGCTCCTCATCTATAACCGTCTGCTCACCAACATCCGACCTAGACTGCAACTACCTACTTGATTTCTAGCCTAAGCACACTAATAACATCATGGCTAATACTTCTCAGTTTTGTTCCATCAATTTCTATACAAATGGAGGGATTGCACATTCCTATCAATCTCTCCATAAATTGATGCTAACAAAATTCCTAAGTAAAACAATAAGTTTCCAATTTTTCTAACTACTTAGTTACATTGTTTGGTAAACAAAAATTAACCAAAAGAGGAGTAGAGGTGTTTAATCTTACCTTTGGTGATCTTTTTCTTTGTTGCGCTGACTTTTGTGTTCTTCTTCTGATCGTCTGCTATGCTTGGGAGTCCTTTCTTCTGAATCTCTATGATGTTGATGTCGTTTATGTTCTTCATAAGATTGCTCCTCTATTGTCTTGTGCCCCGAGGTCTGCTCATTGTGATGTCTAGATCTTTTTGCAGATCGTTCTTCATCTGCCTCAGCAGCATATCTTCGCTTTACTACAAAATGATCCCCCTTAGCTGTAGCTTGCTTTCTTGGGGTCTTCTGCTGCCCTGTTGCAGTATGCTCCCCCTGAGTTACAGCCGGCTTCTTTGGAGTCTTAGCAGTTTGCTTTTCCCCCTTATTGTTAGCATCGAGGGTAAAAGGTAGAGCTTGAATGACAGTTCGTATGCCTTTTAATTCAGAGAAGATCTTCTTCTTAACCACTTGGAGCTGGGTTTCCAACAGTCCTATCCTTGTATCGTTGTTGAGAATGTGGTCAGTGAGTTGTTGTTGGGTGGTCCGCACAGCGGTGTGAAGCTTCGAAGATTAGCCATGTGTTGGCTTCGAAATTGGTTAAGATTTGATGAGTTCATGCGGGTATTGTTGAAGATTCAAAGCATTTGCCCATTGTATTTGATCAATAACCCCTTGTGTCAGATTTTTTAGTGTAGTTTGAAAATCTTCAAAGGTTTTTCTTCTAACGTCCCTTTCTTCTTCAATGTCTTCTACAATAGGCTGCAGAGTTTCAAGAAACTCATGAAATGCATCTTTGTTCCAGGAGTGTATATCATAGATGTCTTGATCCAGCCTTTGCAATCTGTACCCGATGGTGGTTTCTAAAGGAGAGGACTATATCCTTTCTGCTGGTTGTATGGTTGAACGGAGATGAGCTGAATATCTTCGTCAAATACCTCCGTTAGATTCTTGATTGCTATTGGTGTCATCAAAGTTACAGAGGTCTCACTATGCATAGGTACTTGGACTTCAGATGGTGGATCTCCTGCCATTTGCGCAAATCCAAATGAGGAAGGTGGCGTAAACAGAATGTTCAGAACATCGTCTTGAAAGGGAATGACTCCTATTGTAGCTTGAACATGTGTTAGTTATATTGGCTCGTCTGCATCCTTTGAAGGAGTTGTCTTAGCTACAGTATGAGTTATTTCATTCTCAACTGAAGTTTGGACTTAAATGTCTGTTGCTTAGTCTTCAGCTACAAGTAGTTCTGTTTATTCCTCGACTGTAGGTAGTTCGTGTTCCAGTCCTGCTGTTTGAACCTCAGCTGCTTGTTCTTCAACTACAAGTGCGATTATTACTTATGTCTCTACTGCATATTCTTCTACTGGAGACTCAGTTATAGCTTCCTCTGTGGATGTTTCCACTTCATATCCTTTGTCAGCTTCACGTCTTTCAGCAAATGACTCAGCTTCTTCTTCTTCTGCAGGTTCTTTTATTGCAGGTTCCTCAGCTGTTGATTCTACTATAGGAGACTCTTCTGCTATAGTCTGTACCTGTACTCCTTCTTCAGCAATCTGATCAATGATTTTGTCATCATCGTCTTGAGTGTCTGGTTGTGGGCGATCATTATTATCACCAGCATTACCTGATAGTCGTTGTTCTCCATAAGTTAGTCTTGAGAGATAGTCATGTATCTTTTGAGTTATAGCTTGGACATATTTAGCTAAAAGCTTCTTTAGCTCAGCCTCAACTACAGGTGTGTTCACAAACTCAATGGGTCTAAGTAGTATGTGTTTGTGTCTTGTTGTCTTCAAGGTGGACTCCTTGAATTCAAGTGCCCCACTAAACAGAAAGTGTGCTTCCTTGGGTCTTGTTGACCTGTTGGCCTCCTTCTTTTGAAGTTGAATTAGTTGTTGGACTTCTACTTCTAACATCCCATCAATTTCTTCAATCAATGTATGTGATTTGTCTAGATTAATTCTGTACAGGGTCTTGGTCCTGAGGGAATCAGTTTTGGTTTGGCAGCTCTTGTTGGCCTTCCAGTTCTTGTTGGCTTATTGATTGGCAGTTTGTGTTATGTCACAAACTCCTTAATCATGCCTTCCCTTTGTTCCTTCTGTTGCATCTTAGCTTGCTTCCTCTAGCTAAGTAGTTAAGAGATTCTAGCTATGTGCAGTTGAGCTCTTTCTTCTACAGCTTGTACCATTTGCAGAACTGTGTCTATGACCTTTTCTAGAGAAGGCCTCACCTCTGTTGTTGTTGTTGTTGTCCATACTTTTGTTGCAGTAGTTGGTTGATCTTCTGCAATCATCTATTTATCCATTCCAATGCTTGTGAAGGGAACGATTACTGTTGTTGTTGGCTCTACTGCAGTAGTTCTGATTGTGAGGGAGGGTGCAACAGAGATACCAGAGATGTCTTGAGCTGGTTCAGGCTGTAATGTTGTGAGATTAGCTTCTATTTCCTTTATCTTATCCCTTGTTTATCCTTTGGCAGCAAGCTTTTGTCTCAATTGAGCTCGAGGTCCTTCCCTAATCTCTTGAAATCTCTTTTGAGCTTCCAAGATCAGGCTTCGAAGGTTTTCGTCTGTTCCAGCCTTCAAGAACTTCAATGCCACATTGGCATCATGGAGTGCTACTACTTCTGGTGCTTTTGGTGGTATTTTTTAGGACGAGGGCTCAACAATGTGCCCAGTCTGCACTTCTACAGACTGTACTTTCACCTCCAAGTGAGTTGGCTTTATAGCCAGGTGCTCCAAAATGGTTTCCTCGTCTGAGGTTTGCATAAGGAGTTTTCTTCTTGTCACTCTTTGTTGCTTCTTCTTGGTTGGTTAGGCTTTGTTGACTGGTACTTTCTCGATCGTTTTTACTGCTGATCTCGTCTGTACTGCTGCAGTGGTCTGCATAGCCTTTCTTCTTGTCTGCACTTCTGTAGACTTTGGTGGATGGTCTGCACGTTTGACAATGGTTTGCAGTGCTGTAGTCTTCTTTATTAGTCCAATAGGCTGCTTGCCTATTTTCTTGACGTCAATCTGTTTGGCCACCGTCCATGGCCTCCATTTTTTGTTAGACAGCTTCAATTTCTATTTGAGAAGGATGTTGATTATCCTTCCAAATAGTGGTTGCTTTGCTTGTACAGCTTTGGCAAGCTGATACATGAGCAACTTTGCCCAGTTAACTTTGTATTCAGTGAGGATTGCGCACATAATCTCCTGTTGATCAATTGTAATTTGATCTTTGCTGAATTCCCTTGAGAGTATGATCTTCTTTACTATATCTGCAAGCAACTTGTTCTCCCTTGATATATACCTTTTCATCGTTCTTATGTCTTCATTCCACCATTCTTTGCTCAGCATCGCATGCCTTCCTGTAGTTATGATGTTTGGTGGAATGATTCTTGAGCCTTCATTTGGTAGATTGAAGAACTGCACAAAATCATTTGGCTTTATGATGATTCCCACTCTCTTTACAGTAGAGGTGTATGTGATCAGTTGCAGGTCGTCTCCAACATTCGTCTTTTCGATAAATTCAAAAACTTCATCGTCATAGATCCTACTTGTTTGTTCGCATAGGTATTTGAGTATTGAAATCATATAGTATTACATCATGTAAGCTATGTGTTTTACATCATCTGATTCATATAGTAATGAAATCGAACACGTCGCCAGTCTGTTGTTCGATCTTCCTTGGGGCTCTTTTGTTCTTCAGATGACTTAAGACTCTTTTGACATGTGTTTGAAGGTGTGTTGGCTACTTTAGAAAAGATTTGAAAGAATTGTTGAGTTTAGAAATCGAATTCGAAAGATTTTTAGAAAGTTAGGGTTTTCGATTTCATGGAGTTTAGAGCGCTCGTGAGTTTAGAGAGAGAATTAGAGCATTTTAGAGAGAGAAAAAATTAGAGGGTAAAGTGATTTTCTAATTGAAAATTTTGAGTTTTTATACCCATTTGAAAATTATGATCGTTGACAGTATTTTCTAGCTATTACGCAATATCAGCCATGATTTGACCGTTACGTTATTTTAGGAAATCAGTTTTGTAACTTTTGAAATTCTTTTCCTAAAATAGATGTATTAGAGTAATATTACTTCTAGTCTGCTCTCCACTTGTGAACCAAGCAGCAGAGCAATAATGCTTGTCTGCTTTTTACACAAATAATGAAGTATGCTTTCTACATATGCAGTAAAGCAGTAAAATATTTTGGCCATTTTTATTGTTTTAAATCAAGTATACCCAATTATTCACGAAATTGAATAAATTTGCTCTCATCGAGAGGTTTTGCAAAAATGTCTGCAATTTGTTTTTCTGTTGGAATATATTCCAATTTAATATGACATTTCTGCACATGATCTCTGATAAAGTGATATCTGACATCAATGTGCCTAATTCTTGAATGAAAAACTAGGTTTTCTGAAATCGCCATTATAGATGTGTTGTCGTAAAATATAGAGGTTTTGAAGATTATCATACCATACTCTAGAAGTTGTGACCTCATCCAAAGTATTTGTGCCGCACAGCTTCTTGCAGCAATGTATTCTGTTTCTGCAGTAGAGGTTGATACTATAATCTACTTCTTACTGAACTATGAGATTAATCTTGCACCAATGAATTGACATGATCCACTTGTTTTTTTTCTATCAACTCTACAACCTGCAAAATCTGCATCTGAAAACCTATCAGTGTAAAATCTGATTCCCTAGGATACCATACACCAAGGTTTGGAGTTCGTTTGAGATATCTCAGGATTCTCTTTACCACAGTATAGTGGGATTCCTTGGAATCAGATTGATACCTTGTATAGGCAGACTAAGTATTGAATGTCTAGTCTACTTGCAGTAAGGTATAACAATGACCCTATTACTTTTTTTATACAATGTTTGATTTATCTTCTTTCCATGTTCATCTTTATCTATTTTAATTGATGTGCTCATGGGGTTTTTCATATGCCTAGCACTTTCTAAACCATACTTTTTAATTGTATTCTTTAAATACTTAGATTGTTTTAGAAAGATTCTATTTTCTAATTATTGTACTTGAAGTCCTAGAAAGTATTTTAATTCCCCCCATTAAAACTTATTTGAAATTTAGATTTCATTAATTCTGCAAATTTTTCACAAAGTTTATTATTAATGCAACCAAATATAATGTCATCAACATAGATTTGCACTAACAATATATGTTCCTTATGCTTTTTAAGAAACAGAATGGTATCTACCTTACCTCTTTCAAATTTATTTTCACATAGAAATGTTTGAGAGGGTTTCATACCATGCCCTAGCTGCTTGTTTTAATCCATATAATGCTTTGTCTAACCTATATACATATTTTGGATATTCAAAGTCTTCAAAGCCCGGAGGTTGTTCAACATAAACTTCCTCTTGCAGCTTTCCATTTTATAAATGTGCTTTTTACATCCATTTGATAGACTTTAAATCCTTGATATGCACCATAGGAAAGGAATATTCTTATGGCTTCTAGTCTTGCTACAGGGACAAAGGTTTTATCAAAGTCTATTCCTTCTTTTTGTAAATATCCCTTAACAACTAATCTAGCTTTGTTTTTTTTTATTACTATTCCATTTTCATCAGATTTGTTTCTAAATACCCATTTTCATCCTATAACTGGATAGTTCTTGGGTCTTGGTGTTAGATACCATACCTCATTTCTTTGGAACTCATTTAGTTCTTCTTGCATAGCATTCACCCAGTTTGGATCATTTAAGGCTTCACGTACTATCCTGGATTTTATTTCTGATATAAAACAAGTAGACAGGCATTCTCCATTTGTTGCCCTTCTAGTCTGCACAGGTGTATCCTTATTTCCAATGATGTCATCCTGTGTGTGTGTCTTAATCCATCTTCTTTTATCTTGTTCATTAGTTTCTAGTTGTTGTTGAGCTTGTTCTTCTATCTCTGCTGCATTGTCATTATGTGTAGACGACTCTTCCGTGTCTGCAACTACAATGTCCTCTTCTACAGCCTATTCATTACATGCACATTCCTCATCAAATACATTAGCATCTCTTATGAATGTTTCTTATTCATCAAATGATACGTGAAGTGCATTGTCATTGTGTGCAGATGACTCTTTCGTGTGTGCAACTACAATGTCCTCTTCTACAGCCTATTCATTACATGCACATTCCTCATCAAATACATTAGCATCTCTTATGAATGTTTCTTATTCATCAAATGATACGTGAAGTGCATTGTCATTGTGTGCAGATGACTCTTTCGTGTGTGCAACTACAATGTCCTCTTCTACAGCCTATTCATTACATGCACATTCCTCATCAAATACATTAGCATCTCTTATGAATGTTTCTTATTCATCAAATGATACGTGAAGTGCATTGTCATTGTGTGCAGATGACTCTTTCGTGTGTGCAACTACAATGTCCTCTTCTACAGCCTATTCATTACATGCACATTCCTCATCAAATACATTAGCATCTCTTATGAATGTTTCTTATTCATCAAATGATACGTGAACTGACTCCTTAAAGCTTTGTGTTCTTTTATTGTACACTCTAAAGGCTTTGCTGTTTGTAGAATACCCGAAGAAAGTTCCCTCATATGTCTTAGGATCAAATTTGTATAGGTAGCTTTTGTCATTGTTGTGTATGTAACATATGCATCCAAAAGCATGAAAGTATTTGACACTTGGTGTCTTTCCTTTCCATAATTCATAGGGAGTCTTTTTATATAATTTGTGAATTGTGCATATATTCTGTGTATAGCAAGCTGTATTAACTGCTTCTACTCAAAAGTTTTTAGGTAAATTTGCATCAGCAATCATTGTCCTTGTTGCCTCTATGTGTGTTTTATTTTTTCCTTTCAATAACACGATTTTGTTGAGGTGTTCTGGGTGCTGAGAAATTATGTTTGATTCCATGATCATTGCAGTAGACACCTACTCCTATTTGATCAAATTCAAATAGTTAACAGACTATTTCATTTTGACACCTACTCCATGATCACTTTTAATTGTGATTACTTCTATGCCTTTTTCATTTTGAATTTTTCCAAGAAACCTAGTCAACAGACTGCAAGTTTCACTCTTTATATGTAAAAACATTACCCAAGTGTACTAGAGTAATTATCTACTATAACTAGAGTGTTATTTTTTCTGTTCAAGCTTTCTACCTCAATTGGACCAAAGAGATCCATATGTAATAATTCCAGAAGTCTAGTTGATTCTGAAGAGTTTAGGGGTTTAAAGCTTGTTCTAGTCTGCTTTCCTTCTTGACATGGTCTGCAAAGTTTATCCTTTTTAAACTTTACTTGTGGAAGTTCTCTTACTAGGTTTTTTTAGGATAATCCGGCAATAGTTTTGAAGTTAAGATGAGCTAATCTTTTATGCCATAGCCAGTTTGTATCAGCAGCTTTTTTAGTGTAGAAATATGTTATTTGTTTTGACTGTGATGTGTCAAAGTCTACTGCATAGATGTTTCCTTCTCTTATACCTATCAATTTGACTTCTTGTGTGATCTTATCTTTGACTCGACATGAATTATGAGTAAATGATACATCATAATTTTTGTCATATAATTGACTAATGCAAAGCAAGTTATGTTCTAAACTTTTAACATAAGCAACATCTCTAAAGATTAAAGAACCTGTACCAAGGGTTCCATAAGCTTTAGTCGTACTTGCTTTTCCTCCTCTAAATATGACGAGAGGTCCTTATTCCTTTCAATAGTCTTCAAGGATAGATTTGTTTCCCGTCATGTGTCCTGAGCATCCACTGTCATGATACCATATACTTCTTTATCTTTTCTGCATTTGAAAACATCTTGTACATTGTACCCACTCATATGGGTCCTCATTGGTCAGCTTTTAAAATACACACTTGAATTATCTTCTTGTGGAAATTCCAGCACTCAAAGGACTTATGGCCAAGTTTACCACAGGTAAAGCAGTAGACCTTTGATCTTGTGCTAATTAGTGATCTGGTCCACTTCGTCTGCTACATTTGACGTGAGCAGATGTGTCTCGAGTGTGGCCTTCTCCAAGTTGTTTTGGAGAAGTTGTTCCATAGTGAGTAGTTAGTTGCATACTGAGTTTCATAAGGCCTTTCATTGAATCCCCTTTTAAGATTCTTAGCCTTCTGCATCTTATGATATTTTTCATTAACTCGTTCTGGTCTTCTGCTCCAACCCTTCTGGGTTTGAGCAGTAAAGATCTTACTTAACAGTAGAGATCTCTTCTGCAGACTGTTCTTGCTTTTTAATACTTTCTGTGCGGTGGAGCTTTTGCTCTTTTGCATAGTCTGTGCAGCATAGCTTTTGCTCTTATGCACACCTTCTGCAATAGAGATATTCCTCTTATGCACATCTAATGCAGTTGAGGTGTTCCTCTTCTACACAGTTTTTGTAATAGTCTGCTTTAGTTCCTTGGTAATGACTTTCTTGTCTGCATTATTGTCCAACTAGTCATTATACCCTAACCCAGTTTTATAATGGGCGGATTGACATGTATTGAGCAATTTTTGCAAACATAAAGTCTTACCATTCCAAGCATCCACTTACTTCTGAAGCTCAGTGTTTCTCAAAAAGAGTGTTTCCACTACTGCATTGAGAAGTTTCACCTTTTCATTTCCTTCTCTTAGTTTATCTTGAGAACTAATTAAACTATCACTAGTCTCTTCATCTTTTAAATTGCATTTCTCTTTGAGACTTGCAATCTACTTAAGATTTTCTTCATTTTCTTTTAAAAGGAAAATAAAGTTCTCAGAGGTTTCTTAAAGTACTTTCTTCAATTCCTCTATGGTGGCATTTCTATCAGAGAGATCAAATACCTGTTACTTTTCATCATCCTTAGCCATGAGACATAGTTGAGCGTTTGAGATTGTGTCTTCATCATGAGAGTCTGTATCGCTCCATGTCTTTGCAGCATAGGCTTTGCCTCTTTCTTTTCTTCCAGAGTTGCCTTTGTTGTGGTCCTTTCTGAATTTTGGTACAGACGAGTCTTGTGATGGTCGTTGGCATTGTTCAGCAAACTTCCCTGGTTTGCCACAATTGTAGCAGACTTTCTTTTCTTCTTCCTTTGTTTTGGAGGGAAAGTTCTTTTTGAAATTCATCTTCTTGAATAGCTTCTTGAACTTCTTTCCCATTAGTGTCAGCTCTTCAGATAGTCTTTGCTCACTTGCAGACTAGGTATCAGTGGTCTCCTCCTCTGCCATGGATTTCAAGATTTTTTTCCTGTGCTTTGAAACCCAAAGTCTTCTTTCTGGCATCATCTATTTGCTTCTTTTGCTTAACTTCGAGATTGTATGTATGAAATACTCCGTACAGTTGAGCCAAAGACATCTTTGTTAGATCTCTGGATTCCCTAATAGCTGTAGTCTTTGTGCTCCAGATTTCACCAAAAGATCTCACAAACTTTAGGTTGACTTCTTTGTTTTCGAAAGTCTTTCCTAAGGTTTTGAGGTTGTTGATGAGAATATTGAACCTTTCATAGAAGGTAGTCAAATTTTCATCAGATCTCATTGAGAATCGTATTGTTGCATTAGGACATCCTTCTTGTTCTCCCTTAATTTGTTGGTTCCTTCGTTTCTGACCAGTAGAGCTTCCCATGCCTCCTTTACAGTGGTTGTATTATCCACTATTTCAAACATGTTGTCATCAAGGGCTTTGAATATCTGGTTTTGAGCTCTTCTTTTAACCAGCACCAAATCCTAGTCTTCTTTGGACCAAAAAGTCTTTAGCCTGTAT
Organism: Drosera capensis; assembly: GCA_001925005.1. Classification (NCBI taxonomy): domain Eukaryota; kingdom Viridiplantae; phylum Streptophyta; class Magnoliopsida; order Caryophyllales; family Droseraceae; genus Drosera; species Drosera capensis. The sequence continues at coordinate 37,375 of LIEC01011856.1, forward strand.
ACTTCTTTTGTTGCATCCATTGGATCTAGCACCATTGGAATATGAGGCACATAAGTGATGATGTGTTGCATTCTTTCGTCTATTGAATTGAGATGTGCAAACATCCTTAGATTCCAATAGTTGAACTTGTCAAATGAACATGATGGAGGTTCTCCACTGTTAGGACATTTAGGTAGCTTTGGTGGAGCCATTTCCTTTATAAGAATAAACTGTTAGTAACTGCTTTGCAATAAAAGAAAGACCTTTTCTTTCCAACAAATGTTAAGTTTGGAAAGTCTAGCTCTGATACCAATTGTAAGGTCCAAGATTCAACCTAGAGGGAGGATAAAGAGGTTGATTCAAGGTTTAAACGTTTTTATGCAGCGGATTATGTTCTTTGCAGACCAGTATTCTATGCAGACCACTTGGGTGGTCTGAAGGTGAGACTTGATGGTCTACTATAGAGACTTCAAACTCTTCAAGTTTGTCTCTATTTGGCTGTGAAGGTTAGCTTCTTAACAGTTCTAAATATTAGACAATGAAAGCAAGTATGGCACATAGTATTTATACTAGTTCAGAAACTTGTTATCAATTGATAAAAAGCGCTTTATCCAGTCTTCTCTTGGCGACTAGTGTAGTCAAGCCAAGAGG
>LIEC01011856.1:38024-81348 GCA_001925005.1 Drosera capensis
TCTCATTGAGAATCGTATTGTTGCATTAGGACATCCTTCTTGTTCTCCCTTAATTTGTTGGTTCCTTCGTTTCTGACCAGTAGAGCTTCCCATGCCTCCTTTACAGTGGTTGTATTATCCACTATTTCAAACATGTTGTCATCAAGGGCTTTGAATATCTGGTTTTGAGCTCTTCCCATGCCTCCTTTACAGTGGTTGTATTATCCACTATTTCAAACATGTTGTCATCAAGGGCTTTGAATATCTGGTTTTGAGCTCTTCCCATGCCTCCTTTACAGTGGTTGTATTATCCACTATTTCAAACATGTTGTCATCAAGGGCTTTGAATATCTGGTTTTGAGCTCTTCCCATGCCTCCTTTACAGTGGTTGTATTATCCACTATTTCAAACATGTTGTCATCAAGGGCTTTGAATATCTGGTTTTGAGCTCTTCCCATGCCTCCTTTACAGTGGTTGTATTATCCACTATTTCAAACATGTTGTCATCAAGGGCTTTGAATATCTGGTTTTGAGCTCTTCTTTTAACCAGCACCAAATCCTAGTCTTCTTTGGACCAAAAAGTCTTTAGCCTGTATACTTCTTTTGTTGCATCCATTGGATCTAGCACCATTGGAATATGAGGCACATAAGTGATGATGTGTTGCATTCTTTCGTCTATTGAATTGAGATGTGCAAACATCCTTAGATTCCAATAGTTGAACTTGTCAAATGAACATGATGGAGGTTCTCCACTGTTAGGACATTTAGGTAGCTTTGGTGGAGCCATTTCCTTTATAAGAATAAACTGTTAGTAACTGCTTTGCAATAAAAGAAAGACCTTTTCTTTCCAACAAATGTTAAGTTTGGAAAGTCTAGCTCTGATACCAATTGTAAGGTCCAAGATTCAACCTAGAGGGAGGATAAAGAGGTTGATTCAAGGTTTAAACGTTTTTATGCAGCGGATTATGTTCTTTGCAGACCAGTATTCTATGCAGACCACTTGGGTGGTCTGAAGGTGAGACTTGATGGTCTACTATAGAGACTTCAAACTCTTCAAGTTTGTCTCTATTTGGCTGTGAAGGTTAGCTTCTTAACAGTTCTAAATATTAGACAATGAAAGCAAGTATGGCACATAGTATTTATACTAGTTCAGAAACTTGTTATCAATTGATAAAAAGCGCTTTATCCAGTCTTCTCTTGGCGACTAGTGTAGTCAAGCCAAGAGGTGAGTATCACTATCTTCTTGTTTATAGCTTATAAGAAAACTTGTTTTTACAAGCTAGCTAACTTGTACAAAAGACAGAGAATCAAGATCTTTTCACAGAATTAAACTAATGAATTCTACTCCAAGTTATGTTCTTCTGCAGACTACTGAACTCTATTCCCTGTGTATTTCACGATTCAGCTCTCTTGAGTAATCTTTGAATATTTGATTGCTTTACACGCTTGCCTTTCAATCACATTCAACAGCTTTAGTTCAATGAGCTTCAACGATCCCTTTTATAGGCTTAAGAAATGAACCCAAGATAAAGTACTGTATCTGATGTGACCTTTTGTCACATGTGCCCCCCAACAGACCGGTGAGGCTTATTGAAGTGCTTCTGTTGAATGTGGATTGGAAAGCAAAGAGCGCAAAGCAATCTAGATATTGAGAGATTACTCAAGAAAGCCAAATCAAGAAGATACAGTTGAAGGTGTCACTAATCTGCAGACGAACAATTCTTGCAGCAGAGCCCTGAGTTTGGATCTCAACAAAGCATCTAGGTTCTTTGTCTTTTGTACAAGTTAGACAACTTGTAAAAAAGAAGTTTCTTGTAAGCTCAAACAAGGAGATAGTGATACTCACCTCTTGGCTTGACTACATTGGTCTCCAAGGGAAGACTAGACTAAGCTCTTGATCATCAGTTGATATCGAGTGTCTGAACCGCCATAAATACTGTGTCTATTTATCGCTTTCATTACATTGATATTTAGAATTGCTTATGATAAATCATCACAAGCAAAAAGAGATCAACTCAAAGAGTTACATATTCTACTTGCAAAGAAGTTACTAATAGTTTGTTTGTGTGAAGATTATCATCAACAATGCCACCACCAAAGTTTCCAAAATGTCCCAACAGTGGAGAACCTCCAACCTGCTCTTTTGACAAGTTTAACTATTGGAAGCTGAGAATGCTTGCACATCTCATCTCAATTGATGAAAGGATGCAAGACATTGTCCTGGATGGACCAATTATTCCAATGATGCCAAATCCAAAGGACTCAACAAGAGAAGTACAAAGACCAAAATCCCTCTGGCCTAGAGAAGATTGGGATCTGAAGATGGTTGGAAGAAAAGCTCTAAATCAAATATTCAAATCTCCGGATGACAACATGTTTAAAATTATGGTCCATACCAAGATAGAAAATGAAGCATGGGAGACTCTAATGCTGAGAAACGAAGGAACTAATGACATCAGGGAAAACAAGGAGAGCATTGTGTGGGCCACCAGATGCAGACTACTAATGAGAATTTCGGTTAAGCAACTAAGACATATGTGAGCAACAAAAGTCCTACAAATGCTTCGGGATCTAGGATTGAACTTGCAGACAAGGACTAACACACCAATGTATGGATTACATTAGATTTGGGTGGAGACAAGGTTGCAGCAGTGACTGGGTGCAGACGAGGTCTCATCGGCATTGAGTGCATGCTGATTTAAAGTAGACTAGAGTACATCAGATATGGTTGCTAAGGTTAGGGCAAAATTCTGAGGATCAATCAAATCGAAGATTTGAAGTTCAGAGTGACAGTACGAGGATCTGAAAAAGATGAGCCGTCAATATCAATGAAGGTTCACATGTGACCAACTGTCACCATCAAATATAGTATACAAGTCACTGCTTTCTTCTCCCAGTCTATAAAAGAGGATCAAAGACCTCAAAGATCAGTGCTGCTGTAAAAGCTCTTGAAGGAGAGATTGAATGTACAAGTGTGTGAAAACATTTCAAATTCAAAACTGTTAAAGTGAGCTGAATCAAAGAAGAATAGGAAGAACAGGGTTCACTAGTATGCACTGAAGAACATAAGCTGTAGCAGAATCCAGTAAAGGATCTGTGCAAGGATCTAGGTTCTTTGCCTTTTGACAAGTTAACTAACTTGTAAAGAGGTTGTCTTGTAAGCCAAAAACTAGAAGATAGTAAAATCACCTCTTGGATTGACTAAACTGGTCACCAAGGGAAGACTAGACTAAGCTCTTGATTATTAGTTGATAACGAGTGTTTAAACGAGTATAAATCATGTGTTCTTTATTTGCTTTTCATTGTTATGAGCTAATACAACTGTTAGGAATCGATCACAACAACAAACAGAGGCAAACTCTCAAAGTTTGAGTCTCTATTACAGACTACCTCAATAGTCTATAAAGAAAATCATTGTGTTAAAATTAATTATTCCGCTGCATTACACTGATAAATTTAAAAACAACCTATTCGCTTCCCCTCTAGGTTATACCTGTGGATCTTACACATCTTACCCTTTCCACCAGTGTTCTGTGCATTCTCTCAACTATACCATCCAACTAAGGTGTTTTGGAAGGAGTCTTTTAATGTCCAATACCCCGTTTCCTGCAATACTCATCAAAAGGACCAATTTACTCTCCCAAATTATCATTTCTCATGTATTTCAGCTTCTTTCCTGTTTTTCTTTCAATTGAAGCCTTAAACTCCTTAAAAACATTCAACACTTGGTCTTTAGATTTCAAGGTATGAACCCAAACTTCCTTGAATGATCATCTATGAAATCAACAAAGTAAAGAGATCCAACAAGTGTTCTAGTCTTCATAGGACCACAGACATCAGTACGCACAAAATGAAGAATACCTGATTCGGTGAAGGAGGAGAACATTTGAAAACAACTCTATTCTGCTCTCCTGCTAAGAAATGCACACTTCTTTAATGAAGAACTTTTCAACCCCTTGAGGACGTTCTTTTTTAACAAAACTATCAATCCCTTCTCACTAATGTGACTCAATCTTTTATTCCATAAATCAGTTGTCTTTTCATCATCAACCTGCATAATATATAAAGAAGAACATTTGTTATCTCCAGCCATAATCATAGAACCTTTATGAGTTTCCATTGATCATCGTCAAATGTGCTATAGTAACCTTCATCATTCATCTTACCTGTGGAAATCAAATATCAGGTATATGTCTAACATTAGTCAAGACCAACCTCGTGCCGTTACTAGTCTCAAGGCACACATCATTGATGTCAACAACTGCAGCTGACTCATTATTACCCATCTTCACAGATTTAAAGTCATCTGACTTATAAGATGTAAACAAATCCTTGCTTTTTAATGGACCACTATTAATCACCCAACTGGAGTCATGACATACAAAATTCATAGCATCCCTGTCAAGCACAATAAGAAATTCATCTGAAAATACAGTAACACGATTGTCATTATTATCAGAAACAACATTTTTCTATATTCCTTGCTCTTTAAATTTTCTCCTAAGTTGACGACAAAATCTCTTAGTATGTCCTTTCTGATGGCAATGATAAAACTCAACATTTACAAACTTATTACTTTTGCCTCTACTTTTATTGCGGCTCTTGTCTCTGTTTACTTTACCTCGATTCTCATTTCTACCCTGCTTTTCATAACCAAGACATCAAAATGTGAAGAACTTTGAGTTTTCCTTCTCATTTCTTCATTCAAAATTCTATTCTTGGCTAAGTCCATGGTAATAGTATCATCAGAGGTCGAATTAGACAAAGAAGTCCGAAAGGTCTCCTTAGAGCCAGGTAAAGTACCAAGTAACCACTAAGCCTGGATCTCATCATCAAACTTGATACACATAGCAGCTAACGGATTTGTAATTCCTTGAAAAGAATTTAAGTGATCAATTAAAGGAGTACCATTGTGATATATCAAAGCCATAATCTGTTTTATAAAATAAACAACGTATTATTTTTGATCTTTCGAGCATATAAGTGTTCGAGCTTATCCCATAAATTCTGTACATTTATATTCCCATAGATATAATTCAAAACTGTAAGGTCCAAGATTCAACCTAGAAGGGGGTGAATAGGTTGCATTGAAACTTTTACTTTCTTTTAATGCGGAATACTCAGTTCTATGCATACCACTTAGGTAGTCTGCAGACGACAGTTAGTATCTGCACCAGAGCTCTCAAACTCTTTTAGTTTATCTCTGTTTGGCTGTGATGATTTGTTTCTAACAGTTCTAAATATCAAGCAATAAAGCCAAGCAATAGGCACAGTGTTTATACTTGTTCAGACACAAGTTATCAAATGATAAATGAGAGCTTGGTCCAGTCTTCCCTTGGTGATCAGTGTAGTCAAGCCAAGAGGTGAGTATCAATATCTTCTTGTTTGAGCTTACAAGAAAACTTCTTTTTAAAAGCTATCTAACTTGTACAAAAGATGAAGGACTCAGATCCTTTGCACAGACCCAAACTCTGGACTCTGCTACAAGATGTGTTCTTCTGCAGAATACTGACACTCCTTTCACTGTGATTTTCACGAATTAGCTCTCTTGAGTAATCTTTGAACTTTCGATTGCTTTGCACGCTTTCCTTTCAATCACATTCAACAGCCTTACTTCAATGAGTTTCAACGGTTTTTTTTTATAGGCTCAGAAAACGAACCCATTCAGTATGGTACTGTTTCTGACATGACACTTTGCCACTCGTGTCCCCTACCATCTTGTTTCTGATGCTGACAGTCCACTAACTCCAGAAATTATGTTGTTCCTGCTTTAACTCAAATCTTCGTTTGCCTTAGTCCAGACCTTTGACTTAACCCTAGAAATCATCTCTACTATAATCCAGTCTGCTGCAACCTCGAGTCTGCATCCAGTACTGTAAGCCCTAGTCTGCATCTTGCAAAGTCTTCACTAAGTCGCTGTTGCAACCTTAGTTCGCACCCAAATCTGATCCACTTCATGCCTTGCTATGTTGGTCCTCGTGTGCAAGTTCAATCCCTAGATCTTGAAGCCTTTGACGTTCTTTTATTGTTTATTAATGCCTTAGCTGCTTAGCCAAAGTCCTTTATAGCAGTCTGCATCTGGTGGCTTACATGATCTCCACCATCTGCAGCCGTCTGCTCCCAACATCCAACCTAGACTACAACTACCTACTTGACTTCTATCCTAAACATATTAACTACATAATGACTAATACACCTCAGTTTTGTTACATAAAGTTTCATACAATTGGAGGTATTGCACATTGCTATCAATCTCCCCCTAAATTGATGCTAACAAAAACTACTATGTAAAACCACATGTTTACAACTTTTCTTAACACTTGTTTACATTGTTTTTCAAACCAAGAACAAAAAGAAAAAGAAAGAGCAATAGAGATATGTATACTTACCTTTGATGCTCCTTTCTTCGCTGCGCTTATGCCTGTGATCCTCCTCTGATTGTTTTCTACGCTTGTGAGATCTTTCTTTTGACTCTTTGTGTCATCTGCATTCTTCATAAGATGGTTCTCTATGATGTCTTTGTCTTTTGGCATACCTTTCCCTGTCTCTGTCAGAGGAATGTCTCTTCTTAGTTGTAGAAGACTTCTCCCCCTGAGTCTCAGTTGGGGTTTTCTGCTGTTCTACTATAGGGGTTCTCTACGGCTCTTCTGCAGTTTGTTTCTTCCCCTTTTTTTTTGCATTCAAGGTGGAGGTGAGAGCTTCAATGGCAGTATGCATAGCTTGAAGTTAAGAGAATATGTTCTTCTGAACTACTTTCAGTTTGGTTTTCAAGAGTCCAAACTTGGTTTCATTAATGCGTACGGTTTCATCAAGTTTTTATTGAGTGGTTTGCAAAGCCTTGTTCAGTTTCCTTAGATCAGCTTTATGTTGGCTTTTGAACTTGTTGAGACTTTAAGAGCTCAATCTCTATTATTGAAGGTTGAGGGCATTGGCTCTTTGTATTTGGTCAATAACCCTGTCTATCAGCTTGTTAAGCGAAGTCCGGTTCTAACTTGCCTCTCATGTTCAAACTCTTCTGCTATGGGCTATAGGGTTATAAGTAACTCATGAAGTACTTCTTTGTTCGATTCTTGCATATTGTAGATTTGTTGATCTAATCTTGCCAATCTGTAGCCTGTAGTATCCTTTGAGGGAGAGGAGTGTATCCTTTCTACAGGTGGCCTTAGTTGAACTAAGATGATTTGAATGTCATCATCAAATGTATCCTTAAGTGTCTTGACTATAGATGGAGGAGTTGTCTTAGTTTTAGAGGCATTGCTGCTTGGTATTCCTTGTGAAAATCCTATGGAGGGTGGATCTGCTTGTGTTTGCACCTTTCCAAATGAGGAGGGTGGTGTAAACAACAGATTAGATAGACGGTGTAAGGCCAGACAAGTTGGAATTGAATGTTCTATCTCGTCTGCATCCTTTTTCTCAGCTGCAGTGTGAGGTAGTGCTACATCCCAGCCTACTGTGGATGTGATCGTTATTAGATCTTTAATTGTGGGCAGTTCCTCCTCTTGTTCTTCCACTTCAGGGAGTTCCTCTGTAGTTTCTTCTTCTCCTTCTACCTCAGGAAGTTCCTTTGTAGTTTGTTCTGCTGCAGAAGACTTTGTTGCAGATGGTTCATCTGAATGTTCTTCTGCTGCAGGTTGTTCTACCTTAGTTGGTTCTATTGCTTGAACCTCAGCTGCAAGTGCGATCACTACTTGTGTCACTGCTACAGATTCTTGAGACTCAGCTATAGCTTCATCATCTTCTACAGGTTCCTCAGCTGCTTGTTCTACTACAGGAGACTCTTCTATAATGGTCTCAACTGTTGTAGACTGTTCCTGGGCACCTTCTTTTGCAACTTGATAAATGATGTCATCAACATCATCCTGAGTATCAGGATGTTGTTGATTATCATCATTATGACCATTATTACCATAATCACCTGATGGTTGATGTTCTCCCAAGTCAGGTCTTGAGAGATAGTCATATATCTCCTCGACTACAGGTTGGACATGTTTCACTAAGAGCTTCTTTAGTATAGCCTCAACTGCAGGTGTGTTTACAAACTCAATACGTCTGAGTATAGCATATGTGAGTCTTATAGTCTTCAAGGTGGAATCCTTGAATTCAAGTACCCCTTTGAACAGAAAATGTGCTTCTTTTGGTCTAGTTGTCCTGCTGGCTGTCTTCTTTTGAAGTTGAGCTAATTGTTGGACTTCTGCTTCAGACGTCCCATTAGTTTCTCCAATCATTGATATTGCATAGGGTTTTTGGTCCTGAAGAAATTAGCTTTGATCTGAAGTCCTTGTTTGCCTTCCAGCTCTTGTTGGCCATTGGATTTGCAGTTTGTATTGTGTTACAAACTCCTTAATCATACCTTCCCTTTGTTCCTTCTGCTATATCTCATCTTGCCTCTTTTGGCTAAGTAGTTGAGAGTTTTATGCTATGTATAGTTGAGCTCTTTCTTCTATAGCTCGGACCATCTGTAAAACTTCTTCAATGACCTTTTCTGGAGAAGGTCGTGTTGGTCCACTTCAGTAGTTGCAGTCGACCATACTTCTGCTGCAATAAATGGACAAATCCATTCCAATGCTAGAGATTGGAACGATTGCTGTTGTGGTTGCCTCTTTTACAGTTGGCCTGATTGTTAGTGACCTTGTAGTCCTGTCCTCTGCAATTCATTGAGATCTGCTTCTATTTGCCTTATATCATCATGTGAGTATCCTTGATTAACAAGCTCTTGCCTCAGTTCAGATCGTGGTCCTTCCCTAACCTCTTGATAGCTCCTTTGAGCTTCCATAATAAGGTTTTGAAGGTTCTCATCTGCTCCAGTCTTCAAAAATTCCAATGCCAAGTTGGCATCATGAAGTACTGCTACTTCTGGTGCCTTTGGGGGTAGAGTCTTTGATGATGATGGTTCAGCAATTGCCCTAGTCTGCACTAAGGTATATTGTGCATCTACCTCCATGTTAGTTGTCTCTGCACCTGGAAGGTCTGAGATTATTTCCTCGTCTGAGGTCTGCATGACGAGTTTTCTCTTGGCTTTACTGAGCTTCATCAGATTGATTGGTTGAGCTTTGCTGACTTGCTGTCTTCTTGGCACTGCTACAGTGGTATGCACTGCTGCTTTTGGAGATTGCTCTGCAGACTTCCTCCTAGTCTGCACATCTGCAAACGGTTGTGTCTGTTCTGCAGGTTTGATGGTAGTCTGCACAGTTATAGTCTTCTTTGTCAGTCCAATAAGCTGCTTGCCTATTTTCTTGACATCTATCTGTTTGGCCATCGTCCATGGCCTTCCTTCCTTATCTGAAAGCTTCGGTTTCTGTTTTAGAAAGATACTTATTATCCTTCCAAACAGAGGTTGCTTAGATTACACAGCTTTGACAAGCTGATGCATGAGTAATCTTTCCCAATTGACCTTATATTTCGTGAGGATTGCACACATGATTTCTTACTTATCAGTAGTAATCTCATCTTTTGTGAATTCTCGTTAGAGAATGACCTTCTTGACAATATCAGCAAGCATCTTGTGCTGTTTCGATAAGAACTTTTTCATTATACTTATTCCTTCATTCCATTTCTCTTGAATGAGATCAGCAACTTCCTTTACTTCATCTGATTCGTTTCACAAAGTGTTGAAATCGAACACCACACCAGTTTGGAGTTCGACCTTTCATGATTGGCTCGATTCATCAGATTTAGTGATTTTTTTTTTTTGAAACGTTTGATGGAGTGTTTGTTGGAATCTTGAGTTTCAAAAGCAAATTTGAAAAAAATTGAGAGTTAGGGTTTTCAGTTCTTGATGTAGTAGAGGGTTTCGAGAGTAGAGAGAGAGAATGTGAGAGTGTAAAGTAATTTTCGTTTAGAAAAATTTCTTTTTTATAGTATTCAGAGATATTATCGTTGCTAGAGGTTTCTTGCTGTTACACAGTATCAGCTAATTATTTTGACCGTTGCGTGATTTAAGAAAAACCATTTTGTAAAGTTAATATTTTTTCCAAAAATAAGTGCAGTAAAGCAATATTGCTTCTAGTTTGCTTCCACGTATACAACAAGCAGTAGAAGAATAATGCTAGTCTACAAAAAATAATGTCAGTCTGCATTCTACATATGTAATATAGCAGTAAAGCATTTGACCATTTTCACTGTTTGAAATGAAGTATACTCAATTCTCCTCTAAATTGAATAAACTTCCTCTCATCGAGAGGTTTTGTAAAAATATCTATAATTTATTTTTCTTTTGAAATATATTATAATTTAATATGATCTTTTTCCATGTGATCCCTGATAAAGTGATATCTGACATCAATATGCTTGGTTCTTGAATGAAAAACTGGATTTTTTGAAATTAGGTCATCATCCTCAAAAATCCCACCAAATGTACCAAAAATTGCTACACTCCATGATGCAAATGTGGCAATTCAGTTTTTGAAGGCCGAAGCTGATGAAAACTTGAAGAACCTGATCTTGGATGCTCAAGTGAGCTTTCAAGATATTAGGGAAGGACCTCGAGCTAAGTTCAGACAGAAGCTTGTTGCAGAAGGCTACACTCATGATAAAATAAGAGCAATAGAGGCCAATCTATTAACCTTGCAGACTGAACGTACTCAAATTACCTCTATTGCACCCTCCCTCACAATCAGACCTATTGCAGCAGAGCCCACAACAACAACAATTGTTCCATTCACAAGCAGTGGAATGGATACCTCAAGGATTGCAGCAGACTAACCAACAAATGCAACAGCAGCATAGACAACAACAACAACTACTACTCAAGAAAGGCCTTCTCCAGAAAAGATCATTGACACGGTACTATCGACAATCAAGGCAGTAGAAGAAAGTCTGCTACAACAGAAAGCCAGAGATACTCAACTGCGTGCTCAAAAGTAACAAGCCGAGATGCAGAAGAAGGCTCAAAGCGACAAAATGATTAAGGAGTTTGTGGCACAACCTAGACTACTAGTCAAAAAGCCAACCAGAGCAGAAAGAACAACAAGGTCTGCAAGACCAAAGTTGATTCCCCAAGGACCAAAGATGTTGTACAGAATTAATCCAAACTAATCTTAGACTCTAATTAGGGACATTACTAGAATGTCTGAAGAAGAGATCCATAAAATGTCTTAACTTCAAAAGAAGGAGGCCAGCAGGGAAACAAGACCCAACGAACCCTACTTTCTGGTCAATGTAGCTCTTGAATTCAAGGATCCCACCCTGAGGAACACTAAACTTAGACATGCTATCCTCAGACCCATTGAGTTTGTAAACTCACCTGCAGTCGAAGATTAGCTAAAGAAAAATCTTAATTAAGCATGTCAAAGCTGCAACTGGGGAGAGATACGAATATCTCTGAAGACCTTACTTAAGACAACACCAACCATCAGGAGATGATGGAGATTATGGTGATAATCAACACTATCCTCATGCTCAGTAGGATGATGATGATGGAATCTTTGACCAAGTTCTAGAAGAAGGAGTGCAAGTGCAGACGACAGCAGTTGAGACCACAATAGAACGAGAAGAATCTACAACAAAGGAATCTGCAGACAAACTATCTGAAGCAATGTCATCTGCGGGTGAACAAGAAATTCCTCCTGCAAAGATTACAGAAGAACATGAAGCCGAGTCTTTTGTAGAAAGACAACCAATAAGGAATCTGCAGCAAAAGGAACTGATGAAGAGAAGCAAGCCGAGGAATCTGTCGCAGAGACCCCAGCTCTTGCAACAGAAGAGACACACGAAGATAAAGCTGAAGATCAACCAACTCAACAAACCACAAAAGAACTCCCTAATGTTAAGAAAGCAGAGAACTCACCTACAACTGAGGATCTAACAGCAGTTATATCCAAAGCAGCCACTCCAACTGCAGATGAGGTAACCTACACTACAACTGAGACAAAAGATGCAAACGACTTCCAACAAGCTGTAGCTGAGGCCAATCAAGCAACTCCTTCTCGACTAGCTATACAAGAATTGGAGAACATCTTGTTTACACCACCCTCCTTGTTTGGAAGAGTACAAACAAGAGCCGATCCACCCTCTGCAGAACTTGCACAAGGATTGTTTAGCCACAGTATATCAGAAACTCAAACAACACATTCCTCAACATTCAAGAACCTAACAACAAAGTTTGATGAAGATGGTATTCAGGTCATTTCTGTTCAATCACATCAACAAGGAGAAAGAATTCCATCATCACCTTCACAGAACACCACCCAATAAAGGCTGTAATAGCTCAATCAAGAAATCTATAGTCTGCACTCATGGAACAAGGATACATTTTCATGAGCTGCTTGAGACTTTGCAACCGATTATTGAAGATATAGAGGAAGAAAGAGAAATCAAAATGAAAATCTTTGAAGATTTTCAAAGCACTCTGATCAACTTGGCAGCAGGTGTCATTGATCAAATGAAGCAAGCCAAGTCAATGAATCTTCAACATCAACGAATCAGCACTTCCAACTTCAACATATTCAAGGGACAACATACTGCTGAACTCCGAAAGATCAACCAAGCTCTGCAGACTACTCGGCAGAACCTTAATGAGCATCTGTTCATCAACGATACCAAATTCGGGGTACTTGAAATCAAACTCCAATTAGTTCAGAAGAATATCATCTCAGAAATCAAAGCTATGCGCACTGCTCTGGAAACTCTCACCTCCACCCTCAATGCTAACAAAAATGGAGAGAAGTAATATGCAGCAGAACAGTAGAAAACTTCAAGAAAGTCAGTTGTAACTCAGGGGGAGAAGCAGCCTGTAGATGAGCCAAGGAGGACTGCAGACGAGCAGATGACTCAGGGGGAGAGGTCTTCTACAACAGAGGAAACCTTTCTCTGAACAAGAAAAAGAAAGGTCTGCTAAAAGCTCTAGACATCATAAAGAGAAATATTTTGAAAAACGAAGACGATAACACTTACAGTAAGAACAAAGACCTTCAAAGTGCAGCAAAGGACTAGAAGAAGAACGAAGACATCAAGATAGCAAGGGAAAGTAGCATCAAAGGTAAGGAGAAAACATTTTAAATGCTATTTCTCTTTGTTCTAGTTATGTTGTTTTTATTTAAAAACAATGTAATCAAGTTGAATTAAGTTTCAACAAATGTAACTAAACATGTAGAAAGTAGTGTTCTTGTTCTTTTATATAGGAGTTTTTGTTAGCATTAATTTAGGAGGAGATTGATAGGAATGTGCATTTGTCATAATGTTTTATCCATTTGTAGAGAAATTGATATAATAAAATTGAGATGTATTAGTCATAATATAGTTAGTGTGTTTAGGTCAGAAGTTAAGTAGGTAGTTACAGTCTAGATTGGATGCTAGTGAGGAGACGGCTACAGATGTATGGGCACAAGCCACCAGATGTAGACTATTACAAAGGACTTTGGATGAACAACTATTGCATTGATGAGCAACAAAAGAATGTCAAAGGCTCCAGGATCTAAGTACTCAGCTTGTAGATGAGGACCAACACAGAATACATCAATGTGCAGTAGATCTATGTGCAGATGAAGTTGCAACTAGGTTGGATACAGATGAGGTCTAACAGTACATTATGCAGACTAAGGTGCAATAGATTGGATACAACAGAGGATGGTTACTAATGGTTAGGTCAAAAGTCTGGAGTGAGTCAAACGGAGATTTGAGTTAAAGTAGTAATGACATAAATTCTGGAGATAGTGAACCGTCAATATTTGAAACAAGATGGTGAGGGACACGAGTGACAAAGTGTCATTCCAAGAACAGTGCATTGTCTACCTTGAGCATTTAAAAGGGAACCGCTGAGGCTTATTGAAATAGTACTATTGAATAAGGATTGAAAGGCAAAGAGTGCAAAGCAATCAAAAATTCAAAGATTAGTCAAGAAAATTAAATCGTGAAGATATAGTGAAGAGGATGTCACTAGTCTACAGAAGAACAAATCTTACAACAGAGTCCAGAGTTGAATCTGTGCAAAGGATCTACGTGCTTTATCTTTTGTACAAGTTAGAGAACTTGTAAAAAGAAGTTTCTTGTCTGTGAGTCAAATGGAGATTTGAGTTAAAGTAGCAATGACACAAATTCTGGAGATAGTGAACTGTCAATATTTGAAACAAGATGGTGGGGGACACAAGTGACAAAGTGTCATTCCAAGAACAGTGCATTGTTTACCTTGAGCATTTAAAAGGGAACCGTTGAGGCTTATTGAAATAGTACTATTGAATAAGGATTGAAAGGCAAAGAGTGCAAAGCAATCAGAAATTCAAAGATTAATCAAGAAAGTTAAATCGTGAAGATACAGTGAAGAGGATGTCACTAGTCTGCAGAAGAACAAATCTTCCAGCAGAGTCCAGAGTTGATTCTTTGCAAAGGATCTAGGTGCTTTATCTTTTGTATAAGTTAGAGAACTTGTAAAAAGAAGTTTCTTGTAAGCTCAAACAAGAAGATAGTGATACTCATCTCTTGGCTTGACTACACTGGTCACCAAGAAAAGACTGAACTAAGCTCTTGATTATCATTTGATATTGAGTGTCTGAATCAGTATTAATACTGTGTCTATTATTTGTGTTTGCTGAATTGATATTTAGAACTGTCAGGAACAAATCATCACAGCCAAACAGAGATAAAACTCAAAGAGTTTGAACTCTCTGTTGCAGATCATCAACTTTCATCTGCAGACTGCCTAAGTGGTTTTCATAGAACAGTGATCTACAAAGAATTAGTATTCCACATCAAAAGTTGTGAATAAAGTTTTGGAACAACCTATTCAACCCCCCTCTAGGTTGAAACTTGGACCTTACAAACTCCTCAATGGTGGCGTCTGAATCAGAAAGATCAAATACCTCCTGCTTTTCATCATCATCCTTAGCTGTGAGACACAAGTGAGCGTTTGATATTATGTCTTCTTCATCAAAGTCTGTGTCGCTCCATTTCTTTATAGCATAGGCTTTACCTCTTTCTTTTCTTCCAGAATTGCTTTTGCTATGATCCTTTTTGAATTTTGGTGTAGACGAGTCCTGTGTTGGTCGTCTGGATTGTGCAGCAAAGTGCCCTTATTTTCCACAGTTGTAGTAGACTTCTTTTTCTCCTTCTTTTATCTTCAAGGAAAAGTTCTTCATGAAGTTTCTTTTCTTGAATAGTTTTTTGAACTTCTTTCCCATTAGTGTCAGTTCTTCAGATAGTCCTTGCTCACTTGCAGATGAGGAATCAGTGGTCTCCTCTTCTACCATGGATTTTAGGATTTTTTTCTTGTGATTTGAAAGCCAAAGTCTTCTTTCTGGCATCGTCTATTTGTTTCTTCTTCTCAACTTCAAGATTGTATGTATGTAATACACCGTACAGTTGAGCCAGGGACATCTTTGTTAGATCTCTGGATTCCCATATAGCTGTGGTGTTTGTGCTCCAGATTTCTCCAAGAGATCTCACAAACTTTAGGTTGAATTTCTTATTTTCGAAAGTCTTTCCTAAGGTTTTGAGATTATTGATGAGAATATTGAACCTTTCATAGGTGATGGTCAAATTTTCATAACATCTCATTGAGACTCAATCATATTGTTGCAATAGGACATCCTTCTTATTCTCTCTTATTTCGTTGGTTCCTTCATTCCTTAGTAGTAGAGCTTCTCATGCCTCTTTTGGAGTGGTTGTATGAACCATTATTTCAAACATGTCGTTATCAAGGGATTTGAAAATCTTGTTTTGAGTTTTTCTATCAACTAGTCTTTGGCCTATTTCAAATAGATTTCTTGCAGCAGTATAATCTGGAAATGTCGAAATCTGGAAACACCATGATGAATAGTGTTCAAAGGAATAGTGTTCTGACGTAAAACAATGTTCATGCAGATGAGCGGAAGACTGTTTATGCAGATGAGTCGAACACTGTTCATTTAGCCAAGAGAAACAGTGTTCGTGCAGCCGGGAATAACACTGTATTTTCTTTCTTTTAATATGGAATACTTGTTCTTTGTAGACTATTGTTCAATACAGACCACTTAGGTAGTCTACAGATGACAGTTTGTAGTTTGCACCAGTTCTAAATATCTAGCAATAAAGACAAGTAATAGACACGGTGTTTATACTGATTCAGACATTCGTTATCAAATGATAAACGAGAGCTTAATCCAGTCTTCCCTTGGTGACCAGTGTAGTCAAGCCAAGAGGTGAGTATCAATATCTTCTTGTTTGAGCTTACAAGAAAACTTCTTTTTAAAAGCTATCTAACTTGTACAAAAGATGAAGGACTCAGATCCTTTGTACAGATCCAAACTCTGGACTCTGCTACAAGATGTGTTCTTCTGCAGAATAGTGACACTCCTTTCACTGTGATTTTCACGAATTAGCTCTCTTGAGTAATCTTTGAACTTTCGATTGCTTTGCACGCTTTCCTTTCAATCACATTCAACAGCCTTACTTCAATGAGCTTCAACGGTTTTCTTTTATAGGCCCAGAAAACGAACCCATTCAGTATGGTACTATTTCTGACATGACACTTTACCACTCGTGTCCCCCACCATCTTGTTTCTGATGCTGACAGTCCACTAACTCCAGAAATTATGCCGTTGTTGCTTTAACTCAAATCTTCGTTTGACTGACTCAGACCTTTGACCCAACCCTAGCAATCATCTCTGATGTAATCAAGTCTGCTACAACCTCCGGTCTGTATCCAGTATTGTAAGCCCTAGTCTGTATCTTGTAACCCTAGTCTTCACTAAGTCCTTGCTGCAACCTTAGTCTGCACTCAGATTTGATTCACTTCATGCCTTGCTATGTTGGTCCTCGTGTGCAAGCTCAATCCCTAGATCCTAAAGCCTTTGAAGTTCTTTTGTTACTCATTAATGCCTTATCTACTTAGCCAAAGTCCTTTGTAGTAGTCTGCATCTAGTGGCTCACATGATTGAGATCATGTACAGCTGTCTGCTCTCCAGCATCAAATCTGAACTGCAACTACCTACTTGATTAATACATAATGACTGCAATCAGCCTAAGCATACTAACTACATAATGACTAATACATCTTAGTTTTTTTAGATCAATTTCTATATAATTGAAGGGATTGCACATTCCTATAAAAAATATTATCATCTTCCCACTGTTTGATATACCCACAAACTTGACGAAGAATTATTTCTCATTCACTTTTAATTTTATCCTCAGGTTTTTTCTTTACCAAACACAGACAAATAATAACCTTTCATATAGAGAAGAGTTGTCATTGTTCCTTTCATACATTGTAATTAGATCCATTCAAGGGGATCATCCTGCTAATATTAGTTTTCAAGGTTTCACACTAGACATCGATTTGATACCACTTTGTACGGAGGATTATCAAAACCCGACTTATACCGAGTTATCATAATGGATTAAATTACGTCTCTCTCTCGGTGTAAACATTTTAGGAAACTATACAATTGCACCACATACCTAGTAAAACATAAAACGAAAATGACATGGTATTTTTTACGTGGAAAACCTCCTCCAAGTTACGGAGTAAAAACCACGGGACTGATTTCGGAGTCCATCCCAACTCTTCACTATATCCGAATAATGGGTATACAAGAGTCATCTCTAGATAGTATTAGTGATAACGGCAGTTACAACATCAAGATGAAAATCATGGCATACAAAAGAAGCATAACAAGAGAAACAAGGGAAGAGATCACCGAAACGGATTCAAGACATAAACAACTGTTCCAAGCTGAATGTCTCAATGTAAAAGACTTCCATCACAAAAATGACCGTTGGATCTGAAGAGCCTAGTGTCGTGTAGCCGCTGACCAAATTCGAGGACGTTCGGACACTGGATGAACCTCGATCTACTCCCTTGAATCTGACTGCGCAAACCTGTTTTTTTCCCCAAAGGTCACTGCCGAACACACTGCCGCTCTTTTGTGTATTTTCTGGCCTTCTTACACACACATTAACTAAACACTAATAATATAGGTAAAGCACAATGGAAACACCCGACAAGATCACAAACCAGTATATTGCATACTTAAGACCTAGACTTCACAAATAAGAGTGACATTTAGCTAACAGGAGCAAGGCCATATTCATGAACATCAGAGAAGGGTTGCTCGTAATCAGATCCCATTGAGGGATGAAAAAAGAATGGAGGTAAGCAAAATGAAGAGCGTACTCTGGACGCAGGACAGAGGTATCAACAATGTGCATGTTTGGTAAAATTGAGATCTATTCTTAGGTCAACAGCCACTAGATTTGAGCTAGGTTTTCATCTTTGTCGTGAGGCTGAAAGTACTCAGCAAATCACGTGCCCGAAAGTCACAAGCTTCGAGCAGTATACAGAGAACAGAAACGATGAAAGAAATGCAAAAGTGTAAGAGAATCTTATAATAAACTTTCATACTATTATCACAATTATAATCTGAAAATGATGATCACATAAAAGGAAACGCTGCTAGATAAACAAGAAAATCAAAAACCGCAAAGAGATCCCAGACTGGATCATTTTATGACAATGATCTTCATGGTCAGACCACCGATGTACAACAATCTAACATACTACAATCTGAAGTTGACAAGGGATTGATAGGTCATGCCGAAGCTCCAAGTAGAAGGAGCAACGTTAAGGGCAATCACGGTCTCCTTCGTGGTATAAGAAGTGACCTTGAAAGATAGAGCTTGTCCACTAAGGGTTGCAAAGGCCTGATATGAGGCACCCCAGTTGTGGCTCATGCTGATCCATTGCCTTGTCTTGCTCCCCATCACCCACATCTTGCCTATGTCTCCGCCCCCTGCGACGTTCATCACGTACACCAGAAGCCAGTACCCATTCCCTTGGAACGAGAATCGGATTCCTCCTGTCCTGACACAAGGAACCCTGCAGCCAACAGATATCACAAAAAAAATCAACTTTAGTTTCCAAAACTGTAATTTTAGAGTCCTCTAATGTTTAATGATCTTACCTCCTATACAGGACGGGGACAATGCCACCCTTTTCCTGAGCAAACTTCAAGAATATGGGCATGGACAAGTCGAAGTGAACTAGAGGTGGGTTGCACCACCCGCCAGCTTTAGAGCTCTCATACCAATTGGGCGGGCAAAGGTTTGTGGCGGTCACCGTGATGAACGGTCCATTTGCCAAGCACCAAGGTGATGTAACACACTTGAGCTGATAACAGTTCCCACAAGCGAACCCATTGTTGAATAGAAAGGTGCTCAGAGCCGCAGTCGCTGTTCCATATCCGTTGGTGATCAAGTTTCCATACCCACATGCTCCTCCTGTGAATGATTTCCATGCACTTGATGAAGAACTGTGACAGAAAACAGTGAAATTGTGCTTGTAGCAAGTATTGACCCTGACGAACTATTAACAGTTTCTGTCTAAAGTGTTTGTTGATGACCCTCGACCATGTACTTAGGGAAAAGAGCGCATCAAAATTTACAATGTGACGTACTCAGTGATAAATTTGCGGTTATCTAGTGGCACATTCATGCTGTGTAATTAGTAATGTATGACTTCTTAAAGGAGACATACGATGTATCCGATGTTCATAGAATAAAATAACCAACCCATGGTGGCGGAAGCTGATTCATCTCCATAAAATGTTGCATGAGCGATGTTCCATGCGGTCGGTTTAAAGTATCCAACTCCGACACTTGATCTCACGCTGCTCGAGAGAACCAATCCTACCAAGAATAAGCTCAATCTGAATCCATGAACAAAAAATGATGCCATGGATCACTGAAGCACCAAATATTGGGTTCTTTGGATCAAGAAAGGCATTTAAGCAACAAGATACATCTGGTCCAAATAAGAACTCTCCTCTATATATAAATCCATCTATGGAAAACAAAGCTTAGTGACCCCCACGAAATGCGATATTGTTATATTTTCAACTGTTTGAAAACTTGCACTTTGTCCATGTACGTGCTAGCAAGTTTTGTGGGCATTTCATCCAAATTCTCTTTCATTATAATAGCATTTGTTGTGTGACTCTAAAACAGACTAAACATGTATTAAGACATTTAAGTTTTGCCTATTGATCATTTCGAAGAATTTGATATAGAGCCATTTATGACGGCCATGTTGGAGTTTTGTATTACTTGCGTCGAGGACTTATTTTTCTGTCAAATGTATTTGATTTGTATAGCTATGTACAAGTATATACGTGTAAAAGTCGCGAGGCCTAACTTTAATTGAGAAAAGAGACGAATAATAGGAATAAGTAAATCATATCATGAAACACATGAAGTTAGAATTTATAAAAAGGATAAATTTTTTTTTCCTTTTCCATAAAGCCTAATAGGATAAAGCTTTATTGCTCTTTCTTCGAGTTACATATGCTCAGTGTGGAGACCGGTAAGATATATAGGACTCCAAGGCACATTACAGTAGAACTCAGCTTCTAAGGATGCCACTTCGTGAGCTACACGGTTGGCACTACATCTAGTCCAAGAGCAATCCGCTTCCCTAAAGTGGTAAGGGAGAGCAATATAATCCTGGATTATGGCACCTTGAAGTGACAATTCTGTATTGCCTTTGGCCAGCATATGTGGTATTTGTTGACAGTCCGTCTCGACAGCTATTTGTTCCATGCCCGAAGAACTTGTCATATCCAATCCAAAATCGCACAACCAGAGCTTCTCCCATATTAGGATCTACATGAGCCTCAGCATTCCTTCCTGCAACCAGTTGGATTTTCCCTTGGTGACCTCAAATGGCCACCCCAAGGCTCAACTCTCTAGGGTGCTTCATTGCCACGCTGACGTTTATCATTAGTCTCCCCATTGTTAGGAGCTAACTGCAAGCTTGAAGCTGGAACCACGATGCAAGGCAATAATAAACTAGCCTCTTCTTCGCCTTCTGATAGATCAAGATAGTGGGCAAAGGGGTAGATCCATGGACTTTCTGGTTGTGATTGTACCACATATCATATATCATCAGCGCAGCTTATGACTATCCCTCCTGCAAGGGTACCCTGGCAATCGAGCTGCAATTCCAGACAGACGTTGAGAAAGGACACTCCCGAAACAAATAGGTTAGGGTTTCAGTCTGGCCGTCACAGATGGGGTAATCAATTATGGCGCGCCTGCCAGAGGAAGCATCACACCTTTGGCATTAGATTTAGGTTTCAGATTTTCCTCCGTGCTTCCCGTTCTCCTTGTTCAATATATCGTAATCTGTGTATATGATATATACAATATATCATACGCTGCTTTGTAGGCGCTTCGGATAGGAAAATCACCTTTTGGATGAAGGTGTCAGAACCACCAATCGTCTCGATTCGCCATGCCCAATGGTATTCGCAAGATCGCCGCAGCGAAATGCGATGGGAACAATGTTGGGTCCGCCCATGTTTTGTGGGCTTTAACCCAAGCCCACGATGAATTAACCTAATTTCCAGGCAAGTTTTTTGTTCCTGTAAGGAAGAGATGTTACATATTTCATATATATATATATATATATTTATGTTTATATTAAATTGATTTATATGATAATTAATATAAAATTTTATATTTGATTAATTGATATTTGAGTTATGGATTTATTTTAGAGTGTCAACTAATCTAACAATCATCTATCAATTAAGATATTGTGATTATTAGAATCTTTGATGAAAGGAGAATAATTTGTGTGAAGTATAATTCATGTAGTTGGATTTTGTGGCTATGTCCGATTGTGTTATCTATGGTGTGGGTATGTATCTCATTGAATTCTTTGTCTGGTGATGTTTATTCAGTGAGAATTGAGTGCCTTAGATATGAAGAGAATAAACACAATATCTTTTGTTAGTTAGAAATAGTGTTGTTAAAATAAGGAATTGATTTAACTTTATGGTTTAAAAGATTGAGATTTTGTATATACTGCGAATAATGAATTTATGCCTTGGGCGTTCCATTCGTTTTGATTTGATTAGAATTCAGAAGCATTAAAAAAAAAAAAAAAAAAGATCTCTGATATCAGTGCATGCTTCTATCTTGTTTTGCAAAGAGGAATATCTTCACTGGTCTTATAAAAAAAAAAGAAAAAAAAAAGAGGTGTGTTACACCATATTGATAAGCTGGGGATAATTGGGTGATTTGTGAACATATTTTAAATCCAGTGAGTGATAATATTTGATCAACCATATTAAACATTATCAATTGACAAATAACATACATTGATTGATAAACATGAAGTGTGTATGCTTGTTTGTAATTTGTGCATAATCTTATATGGATTGGTTGATAAATATTTGATATCATAGTTAAATATTTATCTTTGTGATTAAGAGTGGCCATAGCATCTTATAAAACATTGATATGCCAAAGTTTTGAATTAAGAAATTAATATCCTTAGATCCACAAGGAGACTAAATTATTTTCTTATATTCTTTTGGTATAAATCTAAATGTTGCACATTTACCCACTGGGAGGTTAGATTTGTTTGTTTTTTGAATTAGACATTGCTTGATTCAAATAAAGTAAATTGCTTCAAAGTATTGATATTTTATTGTCTATTTCTTGGTATTGCAGTATCCGTTACTCCATTTATTGTTGAACCAAATATCGCATTGCTGAACGGGGATAACTTTTCGGATTGACAGGATAATATCTTCCTAACTTTCGGGTGCATGGATTTGGACTTGGCACTTCGTGTTGATGATCCACCGGTCCCTACAGATGAGAGCACTCCTGCTGAAAAGAGTGCTTATGAAAAATGGGAGAGATCTAATTGGTTGAGCTTAATGTTCATAAAGTCACATGTGTGTAGGACCATTAGGGGATCAATTTCCCGAAGCAATAAGGCCAAGGATTATATAAAGGCCATTGAGGCATAATTTGTTAGTTTTGATAAAGTAACTGCTAGCACCTTAATGAAAAATGACAACTCAAGGAGTCTGCGCGAGCACATTATGAGCATGAGGGACATAGCAGCTCGACTCAAGGCACTGCAGATTGACATCTCTGAGGCATTCCTTGTCCATTTCATACTCAACTCTCTTCCTACAGAGTATGGACCATTCAAAATTTCATGCAACACACAAAAGGAAAAATGGTCCATGAATGAACTCTTAACTATGTGTGTGCAAGATGAAGAGAGGTTAAAGCATGATAAATTGGAGAGTGCACATGTTGTAAATGAAAAAAGAAAAAGAAAAAAGACAAGCAAACGGGTGGCCACAAAAGTTCAAAAAAGATAGAACAAGTTTCATTCAAGCGTCAAGACGATAAAGTTGCATACTTCTTTTGTACGAAGAAGGGACACCAAAAGAAGGATTGCCTAAAGTATAAGAGATGGCTTGATAATAATAAGGGTATATCTCATTTTCTAGTGTGTGATGAATCCAATTTAATTGATGCTTATGATAATATTTGGTGGGTTGATTCTGGTATTACAACTCACATTGGAAATTCATGTGGGGCTTTCTGAGCCTAAGGAATCCAAAGGAAATTAACAAGGCATCTACTCTGGAAATGGGATGCGCATGTGGAAGCTGTTGGAACTTTTCGACTTGTTTCAGAAAATAATTATGTTTTAGATTTAGAGAACCCCTTTTACATTCCTTCGTATTGTAGAAGTTTGATTTCCATTGCTAAACTTGTACCTTTTTGTTATGAGTTTAAGTTTAGTTCGAATTTGATTTTATGTAAGAATAATATTGCCGTTGATTTTGGCACTTTAATAAATGGTTTATATAAATTGAATTTGAATCCTTCTTATGAACAAAATCTTTTCAGCAGCCATCATGACATTATTTGTACTAAATATACTAATATTCAGGAGACTTCCTCTATGGTATGCATGGCACACAAGATTAGGTCACATCTCCATTGAAACAACAAAAAGATTGGTTAAAGATGGAGTGTTAAAGGATCTTTATTTTTCAGATTTTGGCACTTGCATGGATTCCATAAAGGAAAAGCAAACCAATAAGACCAATAAATTTGGTGCTAAAAAGATTGAAGAAATTCTTGGAATCATACATTCGGATATTTGTGAACCATTCAGTTCTCCTTGTTTTAATGATCAGAAATACTTTATCTCATTTTTTAATGACTACTCACGATACATGTATCGTTATCTTGTTTTTGATAAAGCGGAAGCATTTGATGCATTCAAAACATACAAAAAGGGAGGTAGAGAAACAATTATAAAAGAAAATTTAAATATTGAGATCGGATAGAGGAGGAGAACATTATGGTAGGTACACGAAATCAAGACAACGAATCGGTCCTTTTGCAAAATTTCTCGAGCAAGTAATTATTGTTGCTCAGTATGTCTTACCATGTTCACCTAATCAAAACCTTGTAGCCGAAAGAAGAAATTGCACTCTTATGGAAATTGTAAGAAGTATGCTAAGCAATTGTGATCTTCCATTGACTTTGTGTGGTGAAGCCTTAAAAACTACAGTGTATATCTTAAATATGGTCCATCTTAGGCTGTTCCTGATACCCCATTTGAGTTGTGGAAAGGATGGAAACCTAGTTTGAAACATTTACACATTTGGGGATGTGCGCTTGGAGTAAGGATATATAATACACAATTAAAGAAACTTGACCCATGAACAGTCAATGGATATTTTACTCGTTACGCGAAGAAATCAAAGTGTTACAAGTTCTACTGTCCTTCACATACTCCTAGAGTTGTTGAAACCAGAAATGCAAAGTTTCTTAAGGAAGGCAGGAGTATTAAATCTCAAGTTATACAGTGGGAGGAATCACAAGATCAAGAAGAAATTCCCTTGATCTCCAAACCTAGAACGATAGTTCTTCATAGATCTTCACATGATGACTTTGAGGAAGAACCATTTAAATAACCTCCTCGTGTTGAAAATTCTCCCCCTATTCAAATCGAAGAACTAATTCAAGAACCTCCTCCTCCAGCTGAAGTTGTTCAAAATGATCAAGTTGCGGGGGAGGATTACGAAAATCCTCAAGATTAAGAATAAAAAAACAATTTCTGAATTTGATTTGGAGACTTTAGATGATCCTATTACATTTTCACAAGCCATGAGTGGGGAGAATTCTACTTTTTGGCATAATTCCATGAAAGAAGAGATGGATTCTATGGCTATAAATCAAGTCTTGAAAATCATTGAGTTACCTAAAGGATCCAAATTATTGATTGTAAATGGGTCTATAAGATAAAAAGGGATGCAAATGATAGCATTGAGCAATATAAGACTATACTTGTAGTCAAAGGTTATACTGAAAAGGAAGACACTAATTATCATGATACGTTTTCTCCGGTGTCAAAAAAGGATTCATTTAGAATTGTCATGGCATTGGTAGCTCATTTTGACTTAGAGTTACATCAAATGGATGTGAAAACGGCTTTTTCTGAATGAGGATCTAGAAGAAGACATATACATGAGACAACCTGATGTTTTTCATTCTGATAAAGGTTATCATTTGATTTGCAAGCTAATGAAATCAATATGTGGTTTAAAGAAAGCCTCTCGTCAATGGTATTTAAAGTTCCATAATATTATTTCCTCATATGGTTTTACGAAGAATGTTATGGATGAATGCGTATACCTTAAGACACGTGGGAGTAAGTTCATCATTTTATTACTATATGTTGATGACATATTACTTACATCCCATGATGTTGGTTTGTTTCATGATTCTAAGGCATTACTTTCCAAACACTTTGAGATGAAGGATATGGGTGAAACTTCTTATGTCATAGGCATAGAGTTTCACAGAGATAGAACCCAAAAGACATTAGCTTTGTACATTGAAAAGGTATTGGAGAGGTTTAGAATGAGTAAATGCACACCTAATGCAGCATCATTACTCAAAGGTGATAAGTTCAGCTTGGATCAATGCCCGAAAAATAATTTAGAAATGAAAGAAATGGAGAGCTTTCCTTATGCTTCGGTTGTTGGTAGTTTGATGCATGCATAAGTTTGTGTGAGACCTGACATCACCTTTGTGGTTGGGATGTTGGGTACATATCAAAGTAATCCTGGAATGCATCATTGGAGAGCTACAAAGAAGGTCATCTGATACTGGCAAGGAACCAAGAACTTCATGCATTGACTTTTGGGTATTCAGGCACGTAGACAATCTAGAAGTGAATGGCTATTCAGACTCCGACTATGTGGATTGTCTAGATTCTAGAAAATCCACTTCTGGATACATCTTCATGTTGGCTGGAGGTGTTATATCTTGGATAAGCATCAAGCAAACTATTATGGCATCTTCAACTATGGAAGTAGAATTCATAGCATATTTTGAAGTAACTTCATACGCAATGTGGCTAAGGAGTTTCATCACAGGGTTTCAAGACATGGATTCAATATCCAAGCTAATTAAAGAACAAAAAAAGTAGAAGGGAAAGTAAACAAATTGACATAGAGTATCTGACTGTTCGAGAAAGGATCAAGATAAAAGAGGTGACTATTGAGCACATCAATACAGATCAAATGCTTTCGATTTGTTGACTAAAGGGCTCTCTGCTAAGGTATTTCTTAAGCATGTAGAGCATATGGGTTTAATTGGTTGATTATGTACTTAATTGCTATGGTAATTATGTCAATTATTGTCAAACGGTTATTCTTTGTGCACATTATGTATTTGCACCATTTGGTGAACAGCTTTTATTAATCTGAATGCCTATGGAAAGTCATTTATAAGGAAAAAATAAATCACATAAGGTTTCTGATAATTGAGATGTTTACTTTGTAATATATGGAAGGCAATGTCACAATACATGAATAATCGCCATAATTCAAGTAAATTATGTATTTATTAAAAAGTGAAGTAGTTTAAAGTTTATGGCCGTATACAGTTTTACTATCAGTTATTTCATATTAAAGCTACATGCTCAAGTGATATTCCATATATATTTATGTCGATCTTAAGTTGATCTACATGATAATTAATATAAGGTTATATATTTGATTAACTGATATTTGAGTTACGGATGAATTTAAAGCGTAAACTACTCTAACAATCAGGATCCTTGATGGAAGGAGAATAACGTGGGTTCTTTTTATTTTAAAATCTGGAATGGGTCTCACTCTGTTTTATAAGGTGCCAGTGATATCCATCTAAGACACGCCATATACTAAGAGCAGCGAAAAATTTATCTCCTCTTCACATCAAATAAACACAATCTCTGTAGCGGTTAATCGTACAACATCAACAATAATGGCCGGATGTAATCTATTCGCTTCCGCAACTATATTTTTTCTACAAGAGAACCAGCCGCCATAAGCAAGAAAAAGAAAAGAGACAAGAGAGACCAAAAAACCAAACAAAACACAAAAATCAAATTCCGAGCTCTCAGTTTAGGCCACTCAGCAGGTTGTTTGAAGGGGTAAACGCACTCAGTTTCAGTTGCAACTTTGGCTAACAATTTGTCCTATGTGTTAGTTTCATTCTCCTACCACTCTGAGCTCATTCCAAGGTCAGGAAGGTTAGTTTCAAGGTTGTTTTTAGCATAGGGTTGGAGCAAATTTTGGTTTGGTGCTCTCAGGACAGGTTCAGTCCGTTAACTATTTGGAGCATTAAATCTTCTCCGATGATGATTTTCAGATATGTTGTAGAGCCAGAAATCATCTAATAGCTGTCCAAGTTTAAGTTAAATCCAAGGACGGATCTATAGAGGGTCCAGAGGGGGCAAGTGACCCCTTGAATTTTGAAGAGTTGAGGTTAGGGATAAAGTTCATAGGCATGAAGGTTGGGACGATCGGGGTAGAGATGGTGTTCCGTATTAGTACTGCAGCTGTAAATCAAACATTAGGGTTCTTATATTGGGAAAGCTGAACATATTGGGCCTATTTTTTATTGGGTTGCCATTGGGCCTCGACTTGGAAATATGATTCTGGTCTCATACGTCCTCATACAAAAAGGTAGTTTCATTGCCAAATTTTATGAAAAACAAAGTTAATACTTGGACAACTTTGTTGAGGAGTGTTAGGGTATCTCTTATCCATAATTATATTTCTGATCTTTTTAATCGTAAGACAATATAATATTTTCTTGATAAGACATTATAATAAGGAAAAAAGGGGTTAAAGTGCCTTTAACCAAGATAGCTAAAGATACGAATGAAAATGTTATAAATGACATCGATCATCATCAAGTTTGTCCATGGATATTTTCACTCACTCGTATACATTGTTGATAGAAATGTGCAATCCCTCCAATTGTATAGAAATTGATGAAACAAAACTGAGATGTATTAGCCATGATGTTGTTAGTGCGCTTAGGCTAGAAATCAAGTAGGTAGTTACCATCTAGGTCGGACGCTGGAGATGCAGACTGCAAATTTTGGGCATCGTGTGAGCCACCAGATGCAGACTACTATAGAGGATTTTGGCTAAGCAGCTAAGGCATGCATTGGGCAACAAAAAACCTATAAATGTTTCAGGATCTAGAAATGAGCTTGTAGACAAGGACCAACACAATAATGCTTGAAGTGTATCAGATCTGGGTGTAAACCAGAGTTGCATCAGAGACTGGATGCATACTAAGGTTGCAGTATGGGATGCAGAATAGGGATACGATAGAGACTGGGTGCAGGCTAAAGGATGTAACAGCCTGGAGAGCAGCAGAGATGATTGCTGAGGTGGGGTCAAAGGTATGAAGTCATTCAAATGAAGATTTGAGATACAAACAGCAACGACACAAATTCTAAAGTAGTGGACTGCCAGCATCAGACACAAGATAGTGGGGGACATAAGTGTCAAGGTGTCAACATCAGAAACAGTACTATGCTGTTGAGTTCGTTCCTTGAGCCTATAAAGGGAACCGTTGAAGCTCATTGAAGAAGTGCTATTGAATGAGATTGAAAGACAAGCATGCAAAGCAATCAAATATTCAAAGATTTCTCAAGAGAGCTGAATCGTAAAATACACAGTGAAAAGGGTTCACTAGTCTGTAGAAGAACACAACTTGCAGCAGAATTCATCAGTTTGATTCTGTATAAAGATCTTGGTTCTTCATCTTTTATACACGTTAGCTAGCTTGTAAAGAGAAGTTTTTTTGTAAGTTATAAACAAGAAGATAGTGATACTCGCCTCTTGGCTTGACTACATTGGTCACCAAGGGAAGACTTGACTAAGCTCTTGTTTATCTATTGATAGTCTGAACCGGTATAAATATTGTGTCCATTATTTGTTTTCATTATATTATATTTAGAACTGTTATAAACTAACCTTCACAAAAAAATAGAGACAAATTCGAAGAATTTGAAATCTCTGCAGTACACCATCAAGTGCCAATTGCAGACCACCCAAGTGGCCTTCAGAGAATAGTGGTCTGTAAAAACACATAATCCGCTGCATAAATTTGTTGAAAATTTGAATTAACCTATTCACCTTCTCTAGGTTATATCTTGGACCTTACAATTATGTCTGTAAAATTTGGGTGATCATTGGTGACACGTACGTTTGGGAATGAGATTGCAAATTTATGAACTATTTTACGCAGTTCAATTGTTGAACTTTTGATTTGAAGGATTCGAGACTTGGAATGATTCTAACTTTTTCAAATCATGTTTCATATGAGTAGGTGATCACATGCACGGGTTTCTTGAAAATGGATATCGTTTATAGCATTTTTATGAGTGCATTTTGCTATTATACCTAAAGGCACTTAATTCCTTCAAACCCTTATAATATTTTAGTTAAAAATATATTATTTTCTATAATATTTTATACATATTCCGTTTACTTTTCTATACGATTTTTTTCTTCATTTGATTTTACCTTAATTCTTTATATATCGGTTGATAATTTGTACCAGTTATCCAATAATAGCTATAAAAAAATAAAATAACTTTTTATTAAAATAAAATATACTACTGTATATTTGTGTAATTATTTTTTCATTGCATTATCTGTTCAAGTTGAACCCCCGGTCTCCACTCTTGGATTCGCCACTGGGTTGATCCGACATTGGAAAGAGCTGTTTTCGGTTAGATTCTTGCTACCTATCCTGAGAGGCTTGGTGCGGTGTTTTCCTCTTGTTTACCACCTACTTTTGGTGAGATTAATGTCCAAACCATGTTGTTGAGTTGAGTATCGATTCCCTTTATAAGTGTTAGAGAAGGAGCTTCTTGTGTACTCTATTAATTTGTTGATTAATGTCCTAAGATCTCGTGGTTTTTTACCCTTATGGATTTTCCATGTAAAAAGCCTCGTGTTCCTCGGCTTATGTTTTGATTGGTTTATTATCCACATTGATTTCTTCAACTTGCATCCGAGTGTGTTTAGCCCAACAATTGACATCAGAGCTTCGGGTTAGGATTTGTGGGTGCTTGTTGCGAAGTTGAAATAGAAGATACTTCAAATACGATGTTGAAACTCAATAGGTCAAATTATTTGATTTGGAAGCCGATGATGGAAGATCTCTTATTTTGTAGAGATCCATATGACCCGTTGAAGGTGATATTAATCGATCGCCCGAGATGTTAGATACGGATTGGAAGAAGTTGAATAGGAAGACCATTGGCACGATTAGGCAATGGTTAGACTTCAGTGTATTTCATCATGTTGCAAATGAGACATCGACAGAAGAGCTCTAAAAGAAGTTGTCTTCTTTGTATGAAAGAAAGACAACTGGGAACAAAGCATTTTTTACGAGAAAATTGGTGAACTTCAAGAGACAATCTTTCTATCAATGTATTTGAATGAATTTCAAGACTTAGTGAATCAATTATCTACAATGACGTTAAAGCTTGAGGATGAGCTGTAGGCTTTGTCCCTGTTGAGTTCTTTATCGGATTCTTGGGGACTTTGGTTGTGTCAGTTAGCAATTCAGCTCCAGAGTATAAACTATCAATGAGTATAGTACTCAGTGCATTGTTTAATGAAGAGATTAGGAGAAAGTCCATGGGCTCAGATGATGCATAGGCACTTTCCGTAGAGAGCAGGAGGAGGAGCAAAGATAAGTTTGCTAAAGATGATGATCGAGTCAAGAGTCATGGTAAGTCTAGAGAAAGAATCAAGTGTTACCATTGTGGCATTGAGAAGCACATGAAGAGAAAATGACGATTCTGGAAAAGAGAGCAAAAGCAAAGCTATGGTCAAAAGTATGACAAGGAAAGCACTACTACAACAACATATGAAACCTTGGATTTTCTACCTTTTGGTGAAGATGAGTGTTTACATGTGTCTGATCACCGGGTTGAGTAGGTCGTAGACATAGGAGCATCCTATCATGTTACTCCAACCAGAGAGTTCCTCTCTAATTACAGAGCATGAGATTTTGGTACTGTGAAATTGGGTAATTCCAGCACTTGCAGAATTATGGGAGTTGGTGATGTTTTGTTTGCTAACAAACATGGGTTACATATTGACTCTACAAGATGTGATACATGTTCCAGATTTATGAGTGAATCTGATATCAGGGATCGCTTTGGATAGAAAGGGGTTTGTGAGCACTTTCAATAATGAAAAGTGGAAACTCACTAAGGGGTCCATGGTAGTTGCCAAAGGAGTGGCTTGTTGTACTTTGTACGAGACAAGTGTAAAGATATATGAAGGTGGAGTGACTATTGTGTATGATGATTCTTCATCAGATTTATGACATAGGAGACTTGGTCACATGAGTGACAAGGGCTTGTAGGTTCTGTCAAAGAAGTGTTTGATTCCTTTTACCAAGGGTATGAAATGAAATACATGTGATCATTATATTTCTGCCAAGCAACACAGAGTCTCCTTTCAAGCGGCTGAGTTGCTAATAGTAGTTTCCTGTAGCTGAGTTGTTAGAAGCATTGTTTCCTGTAGTTGAGTATCAGGCACATGAAGTTATTGATAAAGGGGAGCAGTTTCTATTGGTCGTACAGGTTACAGAGCCTCATATGAAATGATCCATGAGAGAGCGTTGTCCATCATAGATATCGTCCTTCTCAGTACATTCTTTATGCAGACGAGAATGCCTCTGCTATGATGAAAATAAGGTTGTTTCCAGAGAGAAGTTTGACCTGTACAAAAAGGTTGAACATATGACCACTTTGAGGAATCGATTTTCGATTACCTCTCTACTTGGGCATGGAGGGGAAGATTTGTTTGAGGGAATTAACTTACAAGCCCAAGCCCACAATGAGTTAAACTAATTCCCTTGCAAGTTTCTTGTTCTTGTAAGGAAGAGAATCAGTCACCACAAGAAGGAAAAAAAAAATGAGACAAAAAAGACCAAAACAACAAACAAAACACAACCAAATTCGGAGCTCTCAGTTCAGGTCACTTCACTAGGTTGTTTGAAGGGGTAAACAGACTTCTTTTCAGGTGAAACTTTCGTAACACATAGTCCTATGTGTTACTTTCGTTCTCCTACTTGTTTGAGCTCATCCCAAGGTTGGGAAGGTTAGTTTGAGGGTTTTTTTCCGCAGAAGATCGAAGTAGATTTTGGTTTGGTGTTCTCAGGATAGGTTCAGTCTATTGACTGTTTAAAGCATTAAATCTTGTCCGATAATGCTGTTTTTTGGATATGTTGTAGAGCTTGAAATCGGTACAAGCTATCCAAGTTCGAGGTTGATCCGACATTGGAAAAACCTGTTTCTGGCAAGATTCTTTCTAATTGACTTGAGAGGCTTAGTATGGTGTTCTTCTCTTATTTAGCACCTACCTTTGATGGGATTGATGTCCCAATTTTGTTGTTCAGTTGAGTATTGATTCCCTCTACATGCGTTAGGGGAGGAACTTCTTGTGTACTTTATTAAATTGTAGACTAGGGAAAATTTGGGTGGACTCTGATAAAGGTCCCGTGATTTTTTACCTCACCAATTTTTCACGTAAAAAGTCTCGTGTTCCTCAGCTTGTGTTTTGATTGACTTGTTATCCACATTGATTTCTTTAGCTTGCATCTGATTGTGTTCAGCCCAACCAACAATTCTTGTTTAAGATCTGCTTTCAAAGTTTTTGAGGAGAATTCAATGAGCATAACCACCTTGGAATCCATTGAAACAGAAGAGTCACGATATGCACTATATGCCTGTGACAAAATCAGGGATTTTTCTTAGAGTAAGCTTTGCCAAACAAATGATGGTATGTTTCCCAAGGTAGCATTCAAAATAGTCGTGGTCGGGTAATATTTTTCTTTGAGAATCCTTATAGCCATAGAATTAGGGTTATGAAGCAAGGCTGTTTTGTGAGAAGTACTGTGTTAAAACAAAATACTCAAAAGCCTAGGCCACCCCATGCTTTCTTCTTGTACTGCTTTTCCAACACATCTAATTGAATTTATTGCCTCTTTTCTTAGAACCCAAAGAAAACCGTTACATATACTTTGAAGATCTCTCATAATATCTATAACGCCCCGACTTTCCTAACCTCTTCATAGGAATCCATCTGGCATTATTGCCGCTGGGCCCAATGTCTCAGGTTGGCAAAAAATATACTTACTGGCTTAGTCATAAGAATTAAGCTAAGTTCACTTATACATCATTAGTTTAAAAACTTTTGATGCACTCAATAATAACTCAGAATATCATCTTTGCAGCGGAATTTACATCTCTTTCTAAGATCAGAATACCTTTCACACATAAGTTACATTTAACATCAAATTTTAGTTCATACTTCTCCTCCAAGTCTTGCTCCTGTAACAAAGAGAAGAGGAAAGACACAGGAAAATAGTTACCGTGAGCTATAAGACCTCAATCACATGTCGGTCCTTTCTTAGGGGATGTACGAGAGGAAGAAAAGAAGAAAGGTTTGATCACTTAAATCATATATTTCAATACCCTGGAACCAACACACCACTTATGAGAACATGGTGAATAAGGTAAGAAAAGAAAAAGGAAATGATCACTTGGATCCTTTGTTCCAACAGTCTGAAACTAGATGGCAATCTGGCATTCACAATTGCCATCATAAGCATACTAACGATTCACTCTAGTCACATAAGCACATTTCACACCACGTAACATCGCTCGAAATCACACGTCAATTGATATTCCAGACATTATTAACATCAATTACTATCATCATACCATTTATGGTATGATAGTCAAGACCTTCATGTCAAACAAACTGAGACAATGATACTGTGACACGATAGGTCCCCAATCCAACTCTCACGCACCGCTGCACTCAGCCATTCACTCAAGACTCTGTTACACTTACCATCATATTAATCACACAGAGACATCAGACAATAGATACCCTCAATATTATAATTGTGCTCTTGGCGAGACTTATTTAATTTCATAAGTAAACTCTTTTTAGCTTTAGCAAAAGAGGATAAGCCAAGTTAGAGACTAGGGTCTCCTACAGTGAGATACCCTAATATCAAAACGACCTCATAGGGTCGATGAAAGAACGTCACCACCAAGATATTACATAACACAAATGACAGACACAATGGTCTTTGTGTTTTACACCGAGAAATTATATCATCAATTATGGATTTATACTCCTTTCACACATTCACCCTCATTATACCAGCAAACAAGGTATAACACACACCATACATCATCTCATCATGGCATACAACAAGTGATAGGCAATAAGGCACGTCGGACATATTTTATGTCAATTTCACAAAAACCATCACATGATTATATACTCCTAGGTATACTAGCATGTATCATCACAAATCACAGTTTTAAATATTACAATCATATTTTACATTAGCCACAATTAATGACTATGACCAAAGATTCCAACGAATATTATTACACTCATGGTATAATAATATGCATGGCCACACACAATAAGTCTAAATGTTATATTTTTCCATAGTGTCTCACATGCACACACTGCTCAGCCTCATTCTTAAGTGACAATGAGTAGCGTCCCAAGTTCAATAATATAATAGGGTTCACATATTAATAGATTCCCTTCTGAATGTTTGTTCACTTTATGGAGTTAAGCATATTTGTTTGTACTTTGGGAAAAACCGTAATTGTACTTTGTACAAGCCTTTGATACTTATTTTGATTTTTCATGAAGATGATTTTATATATTTATCATCATTAGAAGTGTTTATGAACATTCGGAGTTGTTTTGAGGTCAAAACAGGTCATTCCCGAATTCTATCCAAAATACCATTCCACACGTTTAAATCTATAACTTCTCTTTTACAACTTCAAAAATTATTTTATAAAATTTTGCATAAATTAAACTCTATAACCTTTCAAAAAAATTAGAATTTCCGTCATGAACCATTACCAATAATAACAGTTTATTCATTCAAATTTATATTTTCTACTAGATTATACAATTTGACCTTACTTAACCAATCACCTCATAAATATTTACATACAGCTCTTAATCAAGATTTGTAAATGGTTCTGGAAACTAAACTTAAGACCTTTCCAACGATATAAGGATCATTTTTTAAATCTTACTAAGTGATTTTGGATCAAGCAATAAAGTCATCCCTATATCCAGCTTTTTATAGGTTGACATACCCATGCTTTTTTATTTATTACTTAAGCTTCATAATTCTGAATTATGATCTATGAGACAGATGAGCCTTCAACATATATTAAAATCCAAATTTATTACCGAGTCTATGATTATCCACAAAATTTTCAATCAACAAGCTCACCTCCTCCTCCTCCTCTTCAAGCTTGCCTTATCTTCCTTTCCTTGTTTCTTTTATTGTTTCTTTGTGCTTAAGGGAAACTCTTCTGCATTGAGAGGTTAGGAGTGTGAAATGAGAGAAATGAGAGAGGGATGATTTGGCTAGGATGTAAAGAATTACTGGTTAGGAAAGTAGAGCATCTTAGGGGTGTAAAGGCCAAATGATTTAAAGGAATCTTTTTTCCCTTTGTCCCTAATCATCATGTTGTGTAACAAGCTCTGGAAATAATCACCTCTTTACTTAAGTATGTTAGATACTTCTCTTCTAATTATCTTAATATACTTAAGTTCCAAGATCCTCATAAGGTTAGAGTAACATATATAACTCTTGTCACGATCATAACATATCTTTTTTATGATCGTTACGTGTTTATGATCTATAGGTTTATGTAGCTTGTAACTCTTTATGGTCATGACATGGTAATATTAGATATTTTCAATCATTAGGTTAGGGTTTTAATTTCACACTTTTTAGCTCACTTTCATCAAAAGAATTTATATATATCCTTTTTATAATTTTAAAACACTTGATAATTTATCACTTTTATTAATTATCGAAAAAAATAAATTTTATGAATTTTCGGGTTTTTACAACGCTATTTGAAAGTCAGAAACAAGACATCAAGGTAATGGCTTGCAAAATAGCTTTAACCAAGACCTCCTTTCTAGTAATAGACAAGACTTTTTCCTCCCAACTTTGAAGGGCCTTCCATGTTATGTTCTTGCCTTCCATGTTCTATTAATATCTTAATAGGACCTTTTCTTTTTTACCTCCCACAAGTTATAGGAAGGCCAAGATAGGTCAATAGATCCGCCTCAATCCTCATGCCTAAGAGTAACTCAAACCGTCGATGCACATCAATAAGAGCATGATTGAAGTATATCAATGACTTCTCACGGTTGATCTTTTGACCCGAAGTTGTCTCTTAGACTTGCGAAATGCATTTCTCCTCATCAGCTTCCTTAACACACGTTCTCCCTAGGATAAGGCTATCATCAACAAATAAAAGATGATTAACCCGAGCAGCTATGCCGCATTTTTGAATGCCTTGGAGGGGGCAACCGCTCAAAGAACTTTGTAGTAGAAATGAAAAGTCCTCGACACATATGATAAATAAGTACAATGACTTCGAGTCCCCATGTCTCAATCACCTTGTGGGGGTAATGGGCATTGTGGGTCTCCCATCAAGAAAAACAGAATAAGACATCATCGAGACATAGCTCTAAGGGACGTCCATCTAACCGAGAAATCCATATGTTATAGGTCCTACAACAAGAAACTCTATTCCACCCGATCATATGTCTTTACCATATCTAACTTCATTGCATATACCTTTTTTAGCCTTACTTTCTATATCGTTAATAGTGCATGCTCTCAAACGCCATAATCACGTTATAGGTGAAAGGACTTCCTCAAATCAAGTTCAAAAAGGATAGGTTGTACAGACCATGCCAAAAGGGAAAGCAAATTAGAGCAAACTTCAAACCCCTAAACTCATCGGAATCAGGTAGAATACTAGAATTATTGCATATGGATCTTTTTGGTCCAGTAGAAGTAGAAAGTTTGAATAGAAAGAAGTACACCCTAGTTATTGTAGATGATTATTCAAGATATGCATGGGTAATGTTCTTGCACAAAAATAGTGAAACTTCCAGTCTTCTAACAAGGTTCCTGAGACAAGTTCAAAATAATAAGGGTAGTGAAATAATCACAATTAGGAGTGATCACGGTACTGAATTTTATCAAACATGAGTAAATCTTTATTGTAATGATCATGACATCAAACATAACTTTTCAGCACCTAGAACACCTCAAGAAAATGCTGTAGTAGAGAGGAAAATAGGACACTTCTAAAAGCTACTAAAACAATGTTTGCTGATACAGACTTAGCAAAAAGCTTCTGGGTAGAACCAGTAAACACTGCCTGCTATTTTCAAAATAGATGACTCATACATAAACTCTACAAGAAAACTCCCTATGAATTATGGAAAGTAAAAACACCAAGTGTCAAATACTTTCATGCCTTTGGATGCAAATGCAATATACATAACAATGATAAAATCATCTAGAAAATTTGACCCTAAAACAAATGAAGGAACCTTTTTAGGATACTCCACAACTAGTAAAGCCTTTAGAGTAGAAAACAACAAAACACAAACAGTTAAGGAGTCAGTGAGTTAAGGAGTCAGTTCAGGCTAGAAGCGCAACAACAAAAGAGTGCATGTCTGTATGCTTCATATGAGAAATGGAATCAAAGACAACAAATGAAGCTTTAAGTGATCCAAATTGGATTGATGTCATGCAAGAAGAACTAAATGAGTTTCAAAGAAACAAAGTATGGTTTCTAGTGCTAGGACCGAAGAATTATCGAGTTGTTGGCTACAAGTGGGTGTTTAGAAAATGGAATAGTCATTAGAAATAAAGACAGGCTAGTGGCAAATGGTTACTCACAAAAAGAAGAAATTGATTTTGATGAAACCTTTACCCCTGTTGAAAGACTGGAAGCAATAAAAATGTTCCTTGCCTATGTTGCATATCAAGGATTCAAGGTATATCAAATAGATGTGAAAAGTACCTTCCTCAATGAAAAGCTACAAGAAGAGATATATGTTGAACAGCTTCTTAGTTTTGAAGACTTTAAGCATGCACATCATGTCTACAGGTTAGACAAGACATTATATTGTTTAAAACAAGCTCTAAGGGCATGATATGAAACTCTCTCAACTATTCTATGTGAGAATAATTTTCAAAGAGGAAAGATAGATACCATCCTATTTGTTAAGAAACATAAAGAACACATACTCTTAGTGCAAATTTATGTTGATGATATTATATTTGGTTACATAAATAACAAACTGTGTGAGATATTTATTGCAGTAATGAAATCTAAATTTTAAATGAGTTTAATAGGAGAATTGAAATACTTTTTAGGACTTCAGGTGCAATAGTTAGAAAGTTGGATATTTATAAATCAAGCAAAGTACCTAAAGAACACAATCAAGAAATATGAATTAGAAAATACAAGACACATGAAAACCCCCATGAGTGCAACCATAAAAAGTTAATTAGGATCAGAGTGAAAAAGAAATAAACCAAACAATATATAGAGGAGTAATAGGCTCACTTTTATACCATACTACAACCAGACCAGACATCCAGTACTCAGTCTACGTATGTGCAAGATATCAATTTGATCCCAAAGAATCTCATTACACTACAGTAAAGAGAATCATGAGATATCTCAAAAGAACTCTAGATCTGGGTGTATGGTATCCTAGGGAATTAGATTTTACACTAACAGGTTATTCTAATATTGACTTTGTAGGCTATGGAGTTGACAAAAAATGCAAAAGTGGATCATTTGAATTTCTTAGTGCAAGACTGATTTTATGGTTCAGTAAGAAACAAACCACAATGTTAAGCTCTATTACAGAAGCAGAATACATAGCTGCAAGAAACTGTGCTACACAAGTACTATGGATGAGATCACAACTTGTACATTATGGTATATAATATTTTCTAAAACTCTAATATTTTGTGACA
The DNA here is from genome assembly GCA_001925005.1 of Drosera capensis. NCBI lineage: Eukaryota > Viridiplantae > Streptophyta > Magnoliopsida > Caryophyllales > Droseraceae > Drosera > Drosera capensis. The sequence continues at coordinate 76,986 of LIEC01011856.1, forward strand.
ACACGTCTCCAATGGCAATTTCAGAAAATTCAGTTTTTCATGTCAGGACCAAGCATACTGATGTTAGACATCATTTTATCAGAGACAATGTTTCACTTCATACGCTTGGCGAATTCGAATGTTGAAGCCTTCTTTCTTCAAGTTCACGAATGTTATTGTGAATGATTTCTCTGGTTCTTTGTCCACTCCTCAGTTACATGCAAAACAGTTACTTCCTGAGAAATAAAAGTGAAAAAAAATATATCAATAGATAATAATTCACACCTTTCCCTCACAGCAATGCCAAAATTTGATAGAACCCGTCACAATGCGCTATAAATTGAAATATGTCGCACTACTTCTTTCAAAACAATCGCTATAATTTGTAGCAGTGACAAGTATGAATCAATCCCACAGAAAATAACCTTTTTCAATTTTCGTGAATAAAATTGATGATCTATCAATTTTATATACAATTAGAGAGGGAGGGGGGGGGGGGGTTTGTTTAAAACAATAAAATTATAAAGGAAAAATTATCTAAAGAATTTTGGTTTCGGTTGATAAAATGCATGAGATACATGATTCTCACTAATAATGGATTTTAATCATGCACTAACATTTTCATTTCATGTTCATTTATGAGAGGTGCAATAATTAATTACGACAAAATAATAATTCTCGACTTTTACTTATTGGTCACCACTAAGCATGACATGATCAAACTAACATAAATATTCCATGTCAAAACAAAAATATAGCATAGACTAAATATGTTGCAATACAATCATTTCCTAATACCTCAAGACATTAACCTAACAAATATTAGTGTTATATCAAGCCCATGTTCATATGTTCACAGATTGATCAAATAAGAATGACATTAACCTATAAATTTGCTACTATCATTAATCAAATAAGAATGATTAATTGCATACATGCGTTATCTATGTAATAAGGTGATCAATAAAACTACAAAGAATAGGTAATTAAAGATAAATCAACACATGAACATGATATCATAATTATTGAACATGACATTAAAAAATTCTGAAATCACGTCTCATAAAATCCATGAAAGAGATCCAACCACTGTATCATACTAGACGTTTACGCTATGAAAACCTTGACTATCAATCAAAAGTACATTAAAAGCGTGATAAAAGTCATTACTAAACAAATTAGAAGAACACTATAAACTAAGGACAAATGAAAATTGGTGATCTATAAATAGCCGATGATAATCTGCACAACGATTAAGAAATCGATGATTCGTATATCGGAATCGTGCTTGGTAAACCTCCGTCGATCCTACCAAAGGTAGAAGACCGAGGTTATGACAGTGGCCCTTTCTCTAATGAGAAACTCAGAAAATGAACATCTCTTTCTGAAATGAGAAATAACTAATTTTCCAAAAAATAGCTAGATAAGTTAATGTAGGTCAAGAAGGTCGCACGACCCTTGAGCAAGAGACATGGCCCATGCCCGTCATGCACGGTCGTGCGCTAGGCTTAATCCAACTTCTTCACACTGTACTCAATAACTTCAGTTCACCATCTTGCACGTCCCATGCGTATCATGCACAGCCCGTGTCCTTTAGAAAATAAGCGTACTTATCTTAAAACTCCAAATAAATAATAAATGCATTCCGAATCCTTTGAAATCAACAAGAAACTTCAGAAAAAAGCTACGGAACTCTTCATAAGTAGCTCACCATTAGAAATGCTTCAAACTCTTTATATCTACTTTCTTTATTAGCTTTAGGAATGAGATTATCAAGTGAAGCATATTCATTTTCTGATTTTCTTTCAATGTTAACAACTTGACTCTCAAGCAGATTAGAATCTTCTTTTTGTTCTTTATGCTCAATTTCTTCCTTCTTATCTTTATCATTTTCTAAGCTCTCAAAAAACTCATAAAAGTATGTCTTTCGACAAATCAAAAACATTATATGTTGCACAGTCGATATCCCAACTTGTTCGTATTTGAAAATTCATTAATCACATGTGTTAAGAGCTTAGGTACTTCTTCATGTAATATCTCCAACCTAAAACATGATTGATGAGGAATATTTTTCCTTGCATTTGACATATTCATGCATACTTCCACACCAGATTCATATATAAAATATCACAAAAAAATCTATAACCGCATTTGTCACTTTCATGAACGATCTTCCTAAAATCGACCATCTTAATTACACAAAAATCAACCCTATATGCCTTATCACCTGCTTCCATAAAAACTTCCTAAACCATAACTTGAGGTTAAATAGAACTTCCATTGACTAATTGAATAGCGACATCATTTGCTTCTAATTGTGCAAGAAAAAAATTGTTATGTATTGATAATGACATAACATTGATCGAGGTTCCCAAATCATATAATCTGATACTTCCATATCATCGATTGTGCAAGAAATAGAAAAGACTCTAGTATCTTTATTTCTTACTGTGGTCAAATCACTCCAGATATCGTCATCTTGTAGAGTAAAGAATTCATATTCTCGTGAGGATTTAGCTATTGGGCAATCAATTGGTTAGTAACTGAGCCTTCAGATTGAGCATATCAAAGGCTAAATGACCTACTTGACTTTCAATATTATGAATACTAGATTCAGTTCATCTCTGTAAATCATTAATCGAATTCTTCAATTCACGAGTGGTTCGAGTTTTAACCATTATTTTCATCATTTCCTCAAGTGGCATTAAACCTAAGTAATTATGGTTCATATTATTCTACTGGGGAATTGATTGTTAGACTTTATAAAAAGTAGGAGGAAAATTATGTTATTGGGATGGAATTTGATCATTATCCTATCCTCCCCATCTGAAATTTGGATGTTTTCTCCAAGGTTGATCATATTTATTATTCCATTGATTTTGTCTTATCTGATTAGGGGGTCAAGGAAATTCTACAACATTAACTTGTTCTTCAGAAAGTAAAGGATGTGTATGCATTGGATGTCCTATATGGTAACAGATACCACATGCTTTCACTTGTAGTTGATTGTTATTATTTCCAGTGTACATGTATTGCATTAATAAAGTAGTGAGAGCATCAATTTTCTTATCAGTTGATGAGCTTCTATAACTTCCATTATCTAATTTTACTCTTTTTCTAAAACCTTGTGCACTTCTAGCTGCTATCTCAATAACTGTCTTGCTTCAGTTGAGATTTTTCTTATTAAGGCTCCACCACTTACAACATTAATATCTTCTTAAAAAATTGGTCGTAAGTCTTCTTAAAAAAATAAAGAATAAGCAAGTTATCAGCAATGTTATGATGAGGATAGCTCGCACATAACCTCTTAAATCTTTCCCAATAGTCATGCATATCTTCATTACTTTTCTATTACACACCTGAACTTTATGATGGAAAATATTTTTCAAAGGATTGCTCTTGTAATTCAGCTCAAGTATTGATAGATGCATGGGGTGACTCATAAAATAACCTATCTTTAGCAAACCCTTGAACACTAAATGGAAAGCCATAAAGTTTCATAGTTTTAGTCGTAATACAATCTTGGTTTGTTGATTGATTTGCAAGCGACTTATAACTCTTAAATATGCCTATGTGAATCTTCTCCAAGAAGGCCGTTAAAAATTGATAACATATTCAATAAACTAGAATTCAACTTAAAGGGTACATTCACTTCACGAAGAACAATGCAAAGAGGCTCGCCATCATTTGTCATAGCTGAAAGTTCACAAAGAGTATGATTAGCATTATTTTTGGCATTGATATTAGCATGTTGGCAGCATTGTTTCCAACATTTTAAGGAATATTATCAACGTTATCCGCTATGTCTAGATTTTCGAATTGGATTGCTGGAAAAATTGCGACAAGTATTGATATTAGTAAAAGATGAAGATGGAGTTGAATTTGAGATTGAAGTGGGATGTTCAAAATGTACAGAGTCAAAATCACTTACGATCTTTCGAACTTGAGCATGTGTAATACTTCCACTTACCAATATCATAAAAGTTCAAAACTAATACTAATTAATTTAAAAACTACAATTAAAAATACTAATTCAAAAGAAATTCATTTTTGAAAATTAATCTAAGCAATTAAAAATCGGAAAATAAAACCAAGAGTATAAGTAAAAAAATTTTGAGAAAATGATAAAAAATCGAGATGATCACTAAAACTATTATTTACACAACATTATCGTCGTCGACAACGATTTTGAAATTTGATGCTTGCTGTCGTGGACACATAAAATTAGATTCCCCATAATTATTGATAATAATGTAGATAGAGTAAGCAGATATCCATCTCATAGAGACGAACTGTTCAAATTATCTATTCTAATTATAATGGTCTTTATGATTAATTATTGTTCTTATGAAAATTAGAGTTGTGGGGGGGGGGGGGGGTTTTT
>LIEC01011856.1:81368-104882 GCA_001925005.1 Drosera capensis
GGGGGGGGGGGGGGGGGGGGTTTGTAATGTAAATTGGTGATTAATGAAACTAATTACTTAAACTAAGTAATTAAACTAACTAACTATCTAAATTGCAATAAAGTTGATGTAGAGTTTAAACTATTGGAAATAAGTGTAGGGAAGACTTAACTTCGCTCAGTTTAGAGATTAATCATAGATATGAGGGATATTAATTCGATATTGATTCGTTATGTAAATGGTTTGGTTGTAAAAAAGAAAATATCTTAGATTACGTCCACTGGAGTTTTAATTATCAAAATAACTTGTATTATTAAACTAATCATCTACTCTATATACCATGATAGCATGCATACATAAAACAGTCAATTGAATCAAATAAGGAACATATCAAACTTGAATTAAAATAACAAGATAGCTTGTTCTCTTCCTTCACATGCCAAAGAACCTAACTAGATTATAGCACGATGGCTTGTTCTATAACCCGGTTTGTTGCTACTAAACATGACTAAAATAGTTTGTATCACTACTTAGATCAACATATAATTCTATCTAAGTGGCTAATTTAGAAGAAATCAAGCATACTATGTGAGCCCTATCGACGATCAAATCAAACATGACCAAAATAGTTTGTATCACTAGCTAGATCAATCATTCTTCTCACGATCAAATTTGCATAAAAACACATAAAGAGTTGTATCGATGTTTCAAACACATGACCCAACCTCAGCAACCATCCCTACTGTACTTAAGTCTGCTGCAGCTTAGTCTGTACTCAATACTATTGAGACCTCGTCTGAACCCAGTCCCTGCTGCAGCCTCGTTTGCTGCCAAATCTGATGCACTTTATACAATGTTGTGTTGGTCCTCGTCTGCAAGTTCAATACTAGATCCCGAAGCATTTATAGATCTTTTATTGTCCATGCATGTCTTAGTTGCTTAGTACCAATCCTTTGTAGTAGTCTACATCTGATGGCCCACAAAATGCTCTCCATCTGTGGCTGTCTGCTTTTCAGCATTTGACATAGATTGTAGTTACCTACCTAATTTCCAGCCTAAGCAGACTAACAAACATCATGGCTGATACTCCTAAGTTTCGTTCATCAATTTTTATATAAGTGAAGGGATTGCACATTCCTATCACGTGCTCAAATATATGGAGACTATGTGGAAAATGCTTGGAATGGTAGGGGACTATCTTCGTGATTCCGAACTCTCTGCAGGATGTTTTCGAACGATGGTCTAGTGTGTCGATGAATAAAACACGGAAAAGGATTTCGACTTCATTGTTTTTCTTGCTCGTGTGGTCAATTCGGGGCCAAAGAAACGATGCTATTTTTTGTTATATATAAAACACCGTCGTGGGAGGAGCTACATGATACGATTTTGATGAGACTTTGGCATTGGGTCAAGGTTTGGTGGGAGGATTTGGCAGTGGACATGAAAAGGTTTATAAACAACTGTAGACCTGTTAGAAGTATAAGCAGAAGAAAATGTCCAAGAATAGTTGATAGTTAAGCTTCGGATGAAGAACTTGTTACAAATTCGACCCAAATATAACCTGAAAATACGATGGATCTGAATACCATAATCAAACACGATCAAACCAAACAAGAAACAAAGCAATAACACGCAAGATTTAACGTGGAGAAAACCCCATCGTTGGGAGAAAAAAGCCCGCAAGAAACAATCTACTAATCGAATCACACAAATACAACGATCATCTCTCTCTATCTCTCTTGTGTTTTACTCAAACCTTAGAGAAAACCTCTCATAAAATCTATGACAACCCTAGAAAGTCCTCTCTTTCATTGTCTATCTCATTGTATCAGAAAACCCTAAGACATATGATATATATAGGCCCACTTAAAACAGATGATAAAAATGGGGAGATTTTCTAGCCATGGGTTTGCACGACTTTATCACCTTCTACGTCCAACTTTAGACAAACATAAACAATCTCCACCTTTGTCAAAGAGAACTGTTTGAGCTTTCGAAACACCCAGATTGAGTAATCACTTCTTACCCCTCTCGAGCTCGACCTTGCATCCCATTTCCTGTGGTAGGGGCACTCCACCATAATCTTCATTATTGGGAATTTGAGACCTCAAAGGCAAGGCTCACCACCACCTTTGGATTTGCCTTCGGCACCCATTTGTATCGACTAGTCATCCTAGATGATGCTCGACCACCCTCAATCCTCTCTGCCATACATTGATCTTTGGCACTTGCAGCTCTCGTGCTACCTGAGCCCTTCATAGTCCACATCTCTCATGCTCTATGCCTCACATGTAATTTAGATTTCACAACCTTGGCTCCTCCAAATCCGATAATCCCCCAATAACTGATCAGAACTTCATTATCTGTACGTGAACCCCCTGAGGCCGTGTCACCTGATTCATCCCTCAGCATCTTTACATTACAATGTTGGCTTCCATCTTGATTCTTGTATGACTGTCCTTGAAGTAATGTCTCCTCAACCGCATTCATCTTAACCGTGGGACCTCTACATATCATCATCACTCCATCTTTCACATACATCATCCTGCAACATTTGGAATCCAACTGACCAACCGAGGTAAAACTTTTCCTCACACTAGGAACAAATCTGACACCTCCCAAGGTACGAATAGTCCCATCAAACATCTTAATCTTGATTGAACCTATTCCAAGGACCTTAATTGTCTCATCATTTCCCATCCATATGGCACCTTAAATACTGGGTACAAACTTATGAAACAGATCTCTACTCCGACAGACATGAAAAGAACATCATGAAATAACAAACGGGTCAGAATTGATACCATTTCCAATTGTGAAATCTTTCTAGAGATCCAATGAATTTGAGATCATGTAGAGCTCTTCATCCTCGTCGTGGTTCCTTTTTTCCACATTCCTAGAACTTGACTCTCTTCCTCGATTCTTGTTCTTCGACATGCTATCATATAGTGTCTCATCTAATGACACTTGTAGTACTCCACCTGAGTCTTGTCTTTCATCGTCCTCTTCCACTTAGACCTCGTTACTAAGTCTTGTCCTTCATTGACTAGAACTGAGTTCAACTTACTCGTATCAAGAATCGAAAAAATCACATCCTCAACCTTCAAATTGTCTCTCCCAACATGTAAGGTTGTCTTGAGCGCAGCATAGGAACTAGGAAGTGACTTCAATAAGATCAAGACTTGATCTTCTAGATCTATCTTCACTTCTAAACTAGTTAACTAAGTCACCAACCTGTTGAAATTTGCTCCTTCCTTTATTTTCAGATCAAACATGTCTATCTTCAAGAAGAGTTTATTTGCTAATGATTTAAACAAATAGATCTTCTCTAGTTTCTCCTACAACACCTTGGGAGAAGTCTCCACCAAAACTAGTATTTCACCTTTGGCGCGAGACTCAAGAAAATGGTAGATGCTACCTTCTCTTCCATCTCCTCCTAATCTTCCTTCTTTATATCCATGGACTTTTTCGCCTTTATGTGCCTTCGACAGTCCTTGCTCGAATAAGATATCATTGATCGTACTATGCCAGATGCTGAAGTTCCTCTTCCCATCGAACGGCTCCATCTCAAACTTTATCATTTCACCATCTTCTCATCTGCGCAACACACTAACTTCAAAATATTCAATCTTTATCAAAGATCTAATCTTTATCACAAAGATGCAATCTTCCCTCAAAGATCCGAACTTTCCTCTACGTGACGTAACCTGGAGTTCTGATACCACTTGTTAGCATAATCAAACAACGATCAACATGAATAAGAAACGAAGTAATGAAATGCAAGATTTAACATGAGGAAAACCCGATCGTCAGGAGAAAAAAATCTCAAAAGAAACAATCAACTAATCAAATCACACGATTACAACAATTGTCTCTCTTTATCTCTCAATATCTCTTGTGTTTTGCTTACTCTAGAGAAAACCTCTCACAATCTCTATGACAAATCTAGAAAGTCTCTCACTTTCATTCTCTATCTCATTGTATCAAAACTCTAATACATATGATATATATATATGCCTAATTAAAGCAAAAGATAAAAATGCGAAGATTTTTTGATAAGAAAAGCGGATCTATGTCTGGAAGATTGGGAAGAAGCCAATAGGCTTCTCAAAGAAACCAGCAATAGTTTAGATTACAACAAAGGCTGCAGACTAGTATGAAAAGAAGAAGCCTGAAAAGGCCAAGGGAAAGATGATTAAGAAGGCATCAGAAGCAGTAGTGCAGATTAACAACGGCTAGTTGTTAAATAGCAACGGTAACTTTTTCAAATAGTATAAATTTGAAAAAAATTTCAATCAAAAATACTTTTACTATCTCATTCTAAGCATTCTAATACTCTCTCTCTCTCTTGCACTCCACTATAAAAATTCTCTTTGATTTCACTTAAAATTGGCCAACACCCGACCTAACACTTCTCTTAAAAGCGACAAATCTAAAGAGCAACAAAGCCCAACAAGAAGAATCGAATTGTAGACCAAAGTGGTTCTTGACTTCGAAACATTGAGGAATGAATCATATGAAGTGAAAGAAATATCCGAGCTGATTCAGGACGCAGACCTCAAGTACTTCTGTGAGAAAACAAGTAGAATATACGACGAGGAGGTACTCGACTTCATCGAAAAGGCAAAGGGTGAAGAGGACTTTTAATTCATCACAAACACATCCACGAGATGAATTGGGATCATGAGTCCCAATGATTTCGAACAGCTCTTCAGAGTTCTGAACGAAGTTTCCAGAGATATATCAATCTCTGTGGTAAATGATAGGAGACATGCAATGCTAAGCGAAGATAGACAGAAAAAGGAATACTGACAATGAAGAAATATTTGTCCAAACCACACAAACTACTTGCAGACATATTCAAGAAGATGATCATGTCAAGGGAATTCTCAAAAGATTTTATCAACTCTGTTCAGCAAGAAATAATATGTGCAATCCTCACCAAGAACAAACTCAACTGGGCCAAGCTGCTGATGTATCAATTGACAAAAGCAGTAGAGGCCAGACAACCTTTGTTTGGTAGGGTTAAAAGCATAATCCTCAAAGAAAAGCTCAAGCTTTCTGATAAGAAAAGCTGATCTATGTTTGGAAGATTGGGAAGAAGCCAATAGGCTTCTCATAGAAACTAGCAGTAGTTTAGATTACAACAAAGGCTACAGACTAGTATGAAAAGAAGAAGCCTGAAAAGGCCAAGGGAAAGATGATTAAGAAGGCATCAGAAGCCAAACTGAAGTAGACAAAAGAAAAGAGGAGAATGCTTGTCTTGCAGACCTCAGAAGAAGAAACCATATCGGAGCTCTCTACTACACAGCCTATAGAAATAGAGGCAGAAACACAGTCTATACCAACAGAAGAGCAGACTGAAGCTAGTTCTCAAGGAAATTAAGTGTAGCAGTAATTGAGGCATCATCCTCAAAGACCCTACCACCAAAGTAGCACTTCATGACGTAAACATAGCTCTAAAGTATCTGAAGGCTGGCGTTGATGAAAACCTTCATAACCTCATTTTGGAAGCTAATAAAAACTATCAGGAAGGGACCACAAGCATAACTCAAACAAGGGTTTGGTGCACAAGGATACACAAGAATGGGGATTGAACCCAAGCTCAAAAGGATGTAAACTAAGCCACCATAAAGCATCTTTACTGTAAATACATTGACAATAAGGACTGCTGTAACTGAGGCATTCATAACAGCAATCATTTCTATCTTAAATATAAGAATAGAATTGGCTGTGAATGAAGCTGACAAGCCCTCAACTGCATCAGAAGTATAAGTCACAACAAAAACCAAAACCACATAATCTTCCGAGAAAGAAGAAATCATAAAAGCTCTACAGACTGTCCAAGCCATACAAGACAAGGTTCTGGAACACATTGCCAAGACTGATGAAATACTGGGCAAGCCTTAGAAGGAAGCAATGATCCAAAAGTTTATCAAGCAGCACAAACCCCCAATCAAGAGGACATCCAAAGCTACGAGGCTAAGGCTCATTCCATCAAGACCAACCATAAGGTATAGGATAACAACAGATGACTCAAGGACAGAAATTGGAATAGTTGATGTCATGACAGATGTAGAAATCCATCAGCTGGTCCAAATTCAGAAAATGGAGGCCAACAAGAAGAAGAGGCCCACTGAACCCTACATACTATTCAGTGGAGTTTTGGAAATCAAAGACTTAACCCTCAAGAAAAGAAGACACAGACAAACATAACTATAACATGTCGAATTTATACACACTCCTGAAGTGGAGGCTGAGTTGTAAAGGCTGGTAGACAAACATGTCTGGGCAGTAACCTTGGATATTTATGATTATCTCTCAAGACCAAATGTCGGAAGAGCATAACCATCAAGAGATGAAGATGATGGTGATGATGAACTCCCAAAACTGGAAGGTTATGATGATGATGACATCATTGATGAGGTAGCTAAAGAAGGGATGAAGGAGCAATCAATATCAGAACCATCTACTACAGAAGAGACAGGAGTAAAGTCACTTACAGTCGAGCCTCCAACAGCACAGCCTACCTTATCGGGATCAACAGTACATGAGGAAATAGTAGTAGAGGAATCATCGAAAAAGGAGGGCTCCCAACCTTCATCACCACTAAGGGATACAACAGAGACTACCATAAAAGGAACAACTGTAGACTGTCAGCAGAACATTGCGCAAGCAGAGTTCACTCAAGTTATAACACTTGATCTTACTCTCACACAGATAGAGAAAATGGTCATAGTGAAAGACAAATCAGCACAAACAATCTCATTGCCAACAGAGAAGCAGAATACAGTAGACAACACTTTAAAAGGTGTCATCCTTGATGAAATCAACAAACACCTAATGAGGGACACTCTCTCTGAAAAGGAAAATATGCATCATCACTAAACCTGGAGTTCCCCCCCCCCCCCTCTTCATTTGGAATGGTGCAGACTAGGGCAGATCCACCATCTGAAGGCTTCCCGCAAGGCCTACTCTACAATGGTATATCTGACACTAAGATAATATCCCAGAATACACCTAGGAGTCTGAGGCAAGCCCTTGTAGACTTCAAAATGACACCAATACAAGAAAGGCCATCCTCTACTATAAAAACAGTTGCAGGGATTGAACCATCTGCACATCAATAGTCATCTCCATCAGAAACTGCAGTGTAATATAGACTCAGATAATTGGATCAAGAAATCTATAGCTTGCATCAGTAGACAAAGGATGCATTCAAGGAACTTCTCAGCAGACTGAAACCAGTTGTAGACGAGTTAGAAGCTTAGAAGACTTCCAGGGAAAGGAGTGTTAAACACTTCTATGCATCTTTCTCCAATATGGGTGAAGGTCTTACAAATCAAATACAGAGGGATAATGCCCTAAATCTTTAGCAATACAGGCTCAGCTCCTCAAATCTGAACAAGCTAAGGGAACAAAACTCAGCTGACCTGCACAAACTACAAACATCCTTGAAGACCTCCCAGCAACAGCTTAAGGAGCACATTCGCAACAACGAAATAAGGTTTGGCTTGCTGGAAAACAAGCTTCAACTTGAAATTGCCTAAGCTACAGTTGCTCATTGCTAACAAATATAGGGCAAAAAGGCCCTTACAGAGAAAGGGAAATAGGCAACAAGGCCTTATGGGAACAAGGCAGCAGAGAAGACAGCCAGGAAAAAGGCAGACGAGCTCAAAAGAAAATCAACAGGAGCAGCAGAAGGAGAAAGAGCTGCAAAACTGCAGAGGCCTAAAGGGGAAAGGTCATCAAGCCAAATGTCTCAGGGGGAGAGGCCATCGAGACACAGATCTTAGGGGGAACAATCCCACTGGGAGAAGAGGAAACATCATAGAACATTTGAGGATCAGCCTCACAAGTGAAGCAAAGGCAGTGAGCATCATAGGTAGAAGGTATACATCCTTTGTTGCATATTGTCACGAAAGGTAAGGATATCGTCACGAAAGGTAAGGATAAGGAAGATAAGAAAAGCAACAAGATATTATGGAAAAAGCTTGACAAGATATTTTTTGGGCTAAAAGATATTGTTCTTGGTTGTAAATCTGGTTTGAGGATATTTTTCATATTTATCTTTACGATGTAAAATCTTATAGCGTTGTCTATAGATATCGATGATCCCTGATCATCATGTATTACATCATATATAATATTGAGATCGTGATCTGTTTAAGAACACAAAATGGATTGTGTGTGTACTATGGATCGTGGGTGAGGTCAATATAAAGAGTTTGGCAATAGAGCACGGGGTGTGCATTGTCTTGCAAATTCATGGGTTCCTTTGTATTATTGAGAAGAAAATGAAAGGTTGATCTTTTGATTGTAATTTTTTGTTGTTACATTGTTGGTTCGTTCATATTGATTATGTGGCTCATTTGTTTTTTTCGAAACACGAAAACGAGACACAGGCTATTCGAAAAACTTTCACTTAGTAAAACAAAAACATGGTATGCTTGATGAAAACGTGGTGGGCGGTCCTTATTGCTACATGACATATTATGTACCCCTGAAGGACAGCATAATTTGATTTCTCTCTTTTTATCTAGCTTTGGATATCATATTAATTTTTCAAATTATGGTGGATATTTCACTTGATGATACTTTGATTGGACATGGAGCTTTATATAATAATTTCTATGTATTGGATTTATGCAATTCTATTTGTGGCTCGTGCTAATGTTTATATGAATGTTTGCAATGATAAAGATATTGATGTTGATTCTCTTGTATCGCATGTTAGACTTGGGTACATTGGGCAAGACATGATTACTAGATTAGCAGGAGAAGGCCTTTTGGGCCCACTCGATAAGGTCAAGTTGCCTACATATGAGGCTTGTTTTATAGGAAAGGCATGGAGGAAGTCTTCAGTAAGGCTATAAGAGCTACTCAGCCACTTGAGTTAGTCCACTCAGACATTTGTGGTCCTATGAGTGTCAAAGCACATAATGGTGCTACATATTTTCTCAATATTCATTATTGACTATATACGCTTCGGTTATGTGTATATGTTAGCTCACCACCACGAGGCTTTTGTTTGTTTCAAAGGTTTCTTAGTTAAGGTTAAGAATTAGAAAGAAAAGAACTTAAAAGTTCTTAGAATAGATCGTGGATACGAGTTTTTGTTATCTCAGATTAATGAATATTGTGAGAAAAAGGGAATTGTTAGGCATCTCACTACTCCTTACACTCCACAACAAAATGGTGTAAGCGAAAAGAAGGAATAGAACCTTACTTGATATGGTTCACTCGATGATGACGCAAGCCAACTTCCCAATATCATTATGGAGGGATGCTTCGTTGATTGCAGCCTACATCCTTAATAGAGTGTCTTCTGGGTTGGTTTCTTCCACTCCACATGAGTTATGGATTGGAAATAAACCTAATCTCAACCACTTGTGTCCTTGGGGTGCTGCAGGATATGTTCACAATGTTTTCCATAAGTTTGGGAAATTGGATCCTAAATCTAGAAAAATAATCTTTATAAGATATTCCGATAGCTCGAAAGGATATGGGATATATGGTAAACATCAAGATGGTGGAGGTATGATTGAGATTGAATCTTGGGATATTGAGTTCCTTGAAAAAGAGTTCCCTTATTTAAGATACACTCAAAAGAGTTTGGTCCTCTATGAGATCGAGGTAGGAAAGTGAGACTACTTTACCATCCTCAAGCGAAGGAGAGAAATTAATTTCTTAGCCTAAGGTCATTGAGGATTGTAGAAAGGTTTCACAACCAAGTGGAAGTTCACTGAATAGTGAGAGTGTGCCTATCGATGATGGCAAGCCAAGTACCAGTGAGACTCAAGTGATAAAAAATACACGTGGCAAAGTTCCTCGTCGTCTATTTCAGATTGAGGGTATTGAGCCTCTTATGTGTACCCACATTGATGTTGATGAACACGAGCCTGCTTCTATTTGGGATGCACTCTCTTCAAGTGCAAGCAATGAATGAATTGCTTTCATACAAAAAGAATTAGCCTCTATGGCTAAGAATAAGGTCTGGGACTTTGTTGATCTTTCTTCTGGGTGTAAGACCATTGGGAGCAAGTGGGTTTTAAAGGTCAAATGCAAGACGTAATGGATCTATTGACAAGTATAAGGCACATTTAGAAGAAAAAGGCTTTACCCAAGCGGAAAGGATCGATTATAGGGATACTTTTTCCCCGATAGTGAGATTCCTATATTTAAGTCTTATCCTTTCGATTGTGACATAACAGGATTATGAACTTTATCAAATGGATGTAAAGACTGCGTTCCTAAATGAGGAACTTGAGGAAGAGATCAATATGACTCAACCAAAGGGTTTCAAAGTCAAGAGAAAAGAGCGCAAAGTTTTAAAAGTCTTCGAGGCAATGGAATTTAAGGTTCTATCAATTTATTACATCCGCTGGTTTTGACATGATCGAGGAAGATCATTGTGTCCACTTCGAGAAACATATGGTGAGGATCATTCCTGTTACATAAAGTGGTCGAATGATAATGCTCTTATACTTGCTTTGTATGTAGATACCATACTTTTAACGACAATGATATGAATCTGATAGTTGTCACTCAGAGATGTTTGTTCTCAACTTTTGAGATAAAGGACATGGGGGAAGCTAGTTACGTTCCCAAAGTACCATATGCAATAGCAATTAGAAGCTTGATTTTATGCTATGTTGTGTACAAGTCCTGACCTTTGTTACGCTGTTAGCATGGTCAGTCGATACCAGAGTAATCTTGATGAAGCTTATTGGACAAATGTCAAGAGAATCTTTAAAAACCTTCGTTATGTTATCATCCGGGTGATTTAAGATTGAGAGGTTACAGTGACGCGGATTGGGTCAGAGATAGAAATGAGAGTAAGTCTACATCAAGTTATGTGTTTATACTTAGTGGTGGCTGTATCTCTTGGAGAAGCAAGAAGCAGACATGCGTTTCTCTTTCCATGATGGAGATCAAGTACATCGCATGCTCAGTAGCAGTTTAGGAAGCTGTGTGGGTGAAGAGATTCTTACAAAGGTTGGCTTTCAAGGCCTACAGAGAGGAGGCCGTTCTTATGTACTGTGATAGCATGGCAGCTTTGACATATGTTAATGATCCCAAGTATCATGAGAAAACTAAACATATAGATGTACGTTATCACTTCATTAGAGACATAGTAGTGAAGAAGGAGGTGGTTCTACATCATATTTCTACTAGCATGATGGTGGTTGATCCCTTGACTAAACCTATTGCTAGATATGTTTTTCTTGCTCATTCTAGGAGCATGGTTTGGGAGAATCTGATGTATTTGTTGATACATTATTTTTCACTTTGTATGACATTCTTGTTTACATCATTTCTATTTTTATACTATGTGTGGTTTTGGTTTGATGTTTAATGTATGTAATCTTATACAGATATACTCAGGCTTGATTAGATCTACTCACACATATGAATTTCCTTGACACTGAGATAGTGTACAAGATAAGACGTTATATCTTTAGCGCCAGAGGGCGAGTAAATGATAATTATATATTGTACTTCGCCTTAATTGGAGGTAAGATAAGACCATGTTATTTGGTCGATCATGAAGTTGGCCACTCTTCATGAAGCCTGCAGATAGTCTAATGTGAACTTTTAGAATAGGCACTACGTGAGTTAATATTGCTAGAAATTCATGTCAGGCGCTTATATAGCGACTAGACTAAGATTCGTGTGGTGTTATTTATTATGAGTGATATGTCCTTTATGGGAGAACACCACAGCATACATTCACTCTGTATGTGTTTTGAGATGACCATTATAGTGGGAGCGACGAATGAATTCCTACTTTGTTGTTGTGTGAGCCACTTGAATCATTATGTGATTCTATTATGTGTTCTTATGGACCAAAAACTATGTTGGGATGAAGTTGCTACTTTAGCATGTTTCCTTGGATCATGATTGATACGGTCTCACGGAGCATGTCTAGGAAAGCAGTTGGGTTGAATTGGACTAACATATGTTGTTTGGGAAGTTTGTATGATTATACTCCACGTTGTGTGACTCACAACCCGGACGATTTAATCGGATTACTTCCTTGATGCAAAAGTCATAAGTACATAATATTAGTGAGAGATATAGCATTCCTCATTGTGAAGGATTTCAGAATGGTATGTCTAGGTGTTATCTAACTGTCTGGGACATTGACGAGATTCCTTGAAGCGACGTTTTGTGTTAGTTTTAGTAATGACTTAATGCATTGCCCTATGTGTGTTTGTTCTCATGGGGTCGCACGTTCCATTTCTTATATGAAGAGATGAGGTTGTTTGAGAATAAGTTAAGGAGATGATAATCGGCATGTGGGTGAGTGGGAGATGTTGGGATTTAATAATAAATGGCGTCTACATATCATGAATGACGTGATGACATATTTAGAATTTAAATATTTGTTATTTGAATTCTAATTATTATCCTAAAGCTAGACATTGATTAGCGAGATTTGATTTAGGAATCAAATCTGGTTATCCCTGTCAAATCAATTTTCTCTGCTCTCTCCTCTCACCTATCTCAAGGAATCAATTACGTCCTTTGAGATTTGTGAACGTGGAACCATCATATGGTGTAGCTCTAGTAACCAACTATCAATACCATTGAGACGAATCAACGGACGAGGAAGAGACGATGTAGCATAGACGAACAAGAGGAGTACGATCATGTGATAAAATCAAAAAGACTTGTAACTTCACGTAGATCCGTATTATTTTCTTGTTTGATTCTTGACAATTGGTTAGTACATCAAGTACCCTTAATTTTTTAAATAATTGTGATCAGAGTAGCAAGCTAAGCATTGTGATGAAAATCTTGAGATCTCTTGGTCATATTTTTATAGGGCATATTTGTGCCTGTTTAAGTGAAGGAAAATCAATGTCTTCATGCAGTTGGATGTTGGGACGCTTTCCCGATTGCCATGATTAGCATAGAGATAGTTTTGCATGACATTTTTTTAGTATAGTTGACTATATGCAAACACATACAATTAGCTTCCGACCTTTTCTAAGATCAGTATCAACCTCTTTTCTGTAGAAAGTAAAAGTGGGGATTGATAAAAATGGCCCATTTTCCAAATCCAACTTAACTTACAGGCAAGCATGAATTTGAATCGATCCTATTCAGCGTATGCTTTGTATCGTCTTGAACCTGTATAGGTTACAAAACCTGTACCCAAAGTTTTTATAAAATCTCCAGGGTAGGTTCAATTGCTAGTTATAACCTTCATGAATATATATCCCTTGTATGCCGGAGACATAATAAGTAGAGTCATGAGATTAATCTACTTGATCCTGTGAAGCCACGAAGAAACAACCAACACCAGACTTCAGCGAACACAATTGCATGAAAATCATCAGTTCAGTGTACTAGAAAGCACAAAACAGAAAGCTTAAAACTGAAATGAAATTCTATTATCCATGACTTGCCAAGTTACACTTGCATATCACGATACATGCTCGAATAGGGAAGGATTTTAGTGCGGAAGACCTAATAGTGCCAAGGAATGGTTCACATATAACTTCATCGAGCACCCCATAGGGTAACTTTGCACAGCTTCATGCATCACTTGCAACACAAGCGACCATCATCACCCCAGCTCTACAGAATCGCTACATCCAAGTAATCCCCAATCTGCATAAAAGATACAGATAGAATTGCTCAGTGATCATAGATCAGGTAAGTTTGCAAATCATGTCAGCAACGTTGCAGATTTAGCATATCAGTAGGTCGTAAATGGGTAATTCGATCAAAAGTAATTCAATTGATTCCCCAGATTGGTCGGCCAGTTTGGCAAAAGTTTCTACCCAATATCTCATCTACTCCACTGATCCGGTTAATCAGGATAGTTATTAGACATCATAATAGGCTGAATCGGTCAATTCGGCCATTGATTACAATGGTCCAATTTCGTCAATTGAGGGAACCGGGTTGCAAGTGCCCCACATTTGCGACTAAAAAAAAGTGATACCTGGAAGTTTAGCTCCGCCAATGCCTTGGTTTCATCTAAATTCCTTTTGTTCGCATTGGCATAAGTCATTCCCACCTAAACAAGTCCAAAACAGTATCCGTTCATTTAAAAGGGAAAACATCGAACCAGAGTAATAGATACTAGTTTAGTAGTACATTGTGCATCAGTCAAATGTGAAATTCCTAGGATGAATTCTCATCATACACGAACAAAGAGAAGTGCCATATTCTTGACCTTCAGCTAAAGAAGAAAAAGAATGAAATCATATGGGGTCAAGGAATCCTCCATGTATGGGATGCAGCTACAGTGGCAGAAAAAACGTGAAAAAAGAATAGAAAAAAGCGTACGAGCCCATGAACTTCCTGACATCAACTAGGACTAAAAGCTAGAGGTCGTATGATCCAAGTTCATGAGCTAGGAACACAGAAGCAAATTACTGACAGATTCAATCTTTTCTTTTCATTTAATTCATGAGAAGAGGGGAACACTAACCTGCCTCACGGTGAAGATACCGTTTCTATCTGGATATACGAAGGCAAAGGACAATTTAGCTTCACGTTTCCTAGCCTCTGGATGAACTTCTTTCACCTGAAGAGGATCCCAATCAGTCACTCATTGGAGAAATCACCAAGGCTCAAACACGGATTAACACTGATGTTTCACAAAGTAACGTTGCTTTTAAAGCTGAGTTGTACAGAGGAACTATGAAAAGGGAAAAAAAAACCTTTAGCTTAAGAATTTAAATACATACCAGATCAGTCAACTCTCCAAGAGTTGCATCTTTCCAAGTATAAATTTGAACCTCGTCTTTCGGTTCCTTGCCTCGAATGGCAAAGTCTTCTTTTGTATGATGACCTCCTTTCTGCAAAGATAAGAAAATATCGTAAATACTCCAATGACAAATCTTTCAACTTCGATGTTTTCATTGCCATGGCTCCGAACCATTGTTCGGAATATCGGTCATTGCGGCCGCAATATCGGCTGACATATCGGTTTGCAACCTTTGGCCGCTACGATATGAGTATTATAACCGCCATGAAAAAATTCGATCAATATTGCCTCCATAGTGGGTTTGACTCACAATATTGGCCCGATATCCGTTATTTCGGCCCGATATCTAATACGAAAAAAAAATCACTTTAAAATTTTATACATTCATGTTATTTGTGGTTTAAAGAAGCTACAATGTTGCAAGTTAATCAATTCATTGTGTTGATGTTGAAGTAACCTCTCCATAGAATTTGGAAGTAAAATAGAGTTACAACGATGATTTGTTTGCAGTGTTGTCATTGAATATTTACAGATAAGAACTTAGATTTTTTTTGTTTGTTAAACATTTATCCTTGATGGTAGGATGATTATACTTTATTTAAGAAAATCTCATATTCGGTCATAGCTCCGATATATCGTCCGCTATCCGTTATGCACTATCCGCTATCCGCTATCCAGAACCATGCTCCAGACACCATTTGCAGTTTCAGCATTTAGTAAAAAATATTGCCAAAACCATTTTCCCCTCCTTCCTCCCACAAATCTCTTCCTTTTCATCTATCCCTGGTTTTATTGTCGCGACTACATAAAACCAGGCTGCACTGCAACACATGCTGCTGATAAGACCCTTTCACTCACCACTTCTCCTATCTCCTACGACTACATCTCTCTTCTCTGTTCACATCCCCTCCTATCTGCTAACCCCTCCATCTCTACCTTGTGTGATTGTGCCCCTAACTGCACGGCCTCGAGGCTGCAATACAAGCCAATGAGGACAGTTGAGGGGGTGGGATATGGAAACCTCAGTGGTTGATCCATGCAAATTGATCTCCAGCTACCCAAACGAAATATTTGTTCATGACAGAAAGCCAGATTCTTGTGGACGAGTCACAGCCAGCACAAACATATTTGCTAACTGATCGAAATACAATGTTGTTGGATCTGGCAATACAAGCCATACGCATTGAAGTGCTGGTTAGGGAAGCAGATATGTTAGTAAATTAAACATAGATTGGGATATTGCATGCATACCTGGGTGAAAACCCGAAGCAACAACGGGCATGTCTGAGTTGCATAGTAAAACAAAAAAGTAGTCAGCTGACAGCATCGACATCATTTCCAACAAGCATGTACAACAAAGACACATGCAAACTAGTAATAAAAATCCATAAGCTAAACTTGACATGCAGATAAAGGAGAAAAGCAGCCTAGCATTGTCATATTATACAAGAGTTGCACTTCTAGTTCAATTGTTTTCATCATAAATCAAACAAATGCGAGAATTCAAGATACATCATATCAAAATCCCAACGCAGTTTTCTTGTATTTCACAAATACCATTTGCCTTCTCTAAACCCCAGAATCTGGGATTCAACACATGATTAATTATTTATTCTAATTCTTTCTTGAACCAAATTTATTTTCCAAGTCGTACCTCATTTACTAATGATCGACGCAAAATGAAAGCAACATATTCATAGGTTATATATATCGAATTGCATTTGTCACCCTAACAAGAGAAGACGAACGTGTGGCTGCATTAGGTGCAGAGAAACCCTTTCAACCACTCTATAAAAGAAAAAACAATCACACATCCAAAACCCTAATTTTCATTTCAACACACACAAAACCAATCCCACCCCCGAAAATCCACCCTCACCATCACCACTCAATCCCTCAAATCTCACCCCGAACCCTCTCAACCCCACACAGCGCCCCCGAATCACTGCTTCAACGTCGAATCTAAAAACATCGAAAGGATTCAAAGTTAGGGTTTTGAGAGACCTTTTCGCGATCTACGGGCTCGAACTTGGACCGCGGGGGTGGCGGCGGGCCCCTTTGCGGTTGGTGCTGAGGGCGGCCGGCTGGCCGAGGCGGAGGAGGATCGCCGGCGCCGGTGATTCTGTCGTCTCTGTTTCTCCTCTCCGTTGCCATTGGTTCTGCTTCTCGAAAAGGTTTGAAGCCTAGTGATATTATGCAAGGGAAATGTGGTAAATGGGCATTGTGGGGGTGAATTTAACCCAGCCAACCCGCTGTACCAGTTTAAAAACGGCCTCGTTTTGGGCAATTCAAAAAAAAAAAAATCTAGAACAAAAAAAAGTGACGGTTCATCTGCCAAACAAAGTAAAAGAAGGAAACGCATTCGAGTACTTGGTCTGTGAGTTTTGATAGAAAGGGATATAAAATAAATGAGAGGAAAGTAAAAGGAAGAGATGGAAGGTATAATACCGAATTATACTTTAATTTTGTTTGTGAGTTTATAAAAGAAAGTTCAAAATAAAAGAAAAGTAAAATATAAAAATATCTATTTTATTTCAATTTTAATAATACAAAGAATTTTTAGTGGTTTGAATAGAAGGATAATTTTATAATTTTCATCACTTTATTTGTTTATCCCTCCTAAACCCCTCATATTGAAGGGTTCATTTTTGGGAGTAAAGTTACCCAAATTTCATTCTTAAACACCTCTCCTCATTAAATCTCACAAACACATCACAATAGGGTTTTTAATCAAAATCATTCCCCTTCCCTTCTCTTCCATTCTTTTAACAATTGATAAACAATGTCGCAATGACAGATGAGAAATGAAGACAAAGATCATTATCAAACCCCCAATATTGAAATAAAAAATGAAGATGAATTGATCCCTAATCCGATAACTTCAATCGATCAAATTCGAAGAAATTATAATGAATGAAACGTTGAAGAACTTTGAAATAGGATTGTGGAGTAACGACCCGATCCGGCCCCTTTTTGACCTGAGTTGGCCCGGCCCTTGGACAGGGATTAGGGTTAGGCCTTGATCGTGAGGAAGAGAGCTCGGCCCGACTCAGCCTCCTAAGACCCCGGGCTTTAAGGCCTCCCCTGAAACATGTTTTTATTGTTGTTTGTAAGTGTAGCACATAAAAGGGTTATATTTTTGTCATTTTTGAAATGAAAATCGTGAACAGTTTCCTTTGTAAGTTTTTTGAAATGAAATGAAAATGTATAAACCGTAAACAGTTAAGGAAACTGTTCACGGTTTTCAGTTCAAAAATAAAAATAAAATGTTATCCTTTGAAGTGCTACACTTACAAACAACAATAAAAACATGTTCCAAACAACATAAAAACATTTCAAGTACTACATTTGTTCCAAATTTGATAAATAACATAGTTTGAAGTGCTAGCAGTATAACAACATATTGACATAACATGTTGTTAAATATAAACAGGTTATCATGAGAAACTTACAACTTTAGAGTCATTAAAACAACAACATTGTTCGAAAGATAAAGATACATGTTTCAAAGAGGAAATATAGAATTCCAAACCATAAAAACATTACAAAGCCGAAAATAACTACATATCTATATCATCACCATCATCATCATCCGCGGACTGTGGAGGAGGAATTCCCGCATATAGTGCTTGCGGAATAAGATAGTATGTGTCTCATCATGACAGTGATCCTCTATCTCCCATCTCGTAGTCACATGATCTTGAAAGACGTTGAAATCATGTTGAAGTGCTTTATAAGTATGTCCCTACCTTTCGTAGTTGTTGGTCAAGATGTCTATTTATCACTCCATTGAGCGAAAATGCGGGTAATGATACCAAGCATCATGTTCATCATCTCCTTCTTCTTCTTTTTCATCTTCCACTTCTTCTTCTTGGCTAGGTTGTTCTCTAGAGGTGACTTACGAAAAGCCTTCCACCTAGCTTGGATGTTCTTGAGATCATACCCTGGCCTTTTAGAATCCTTCACTTGCTTTTTCGTCTTATTCCTTGGACAAATGAGCTCCTATAAATCGATTTCCCAATTCAAAGCACACTTCAAGCTAACAAGATAAGCGGGAGACCCCAAAACCTTGAAAGAGTTTTCAACCTTCTTCTCTTTACTCAAATCAAAACCATGATACTAAAGAATTTGGGAAATATAGTTCCAAAATGCAAGAGCCTTTCCATGATCTTTATCACACTTGTCCATTTTATAAAGAAGAAAGAAAGGTAGATTGATCAACCAATTCTGAACCAACGCATACATGAGCAAAATCTAATTGCGTGTAGGATCATCCATTCCCCTCGTTTTTCCCTTCAACCATGCACCGACCTACTATAAGATACAATACCTTCATTCTAGATCTAATTCATTAGCATGAAAGGCATAAGCATTTGTTATTTTATATTTCAACAAAATCTCACATGTCTTCCTTGGACTTAACCCCCTAACCACATCCGAACAATTCCTTCAAAATTGGTCCCCAAAGCTTGATCAATAATCTTCGCATTGAGCATAACATTTTTACTTTTAATCCATGACCTATAATGACAAATTCTCTTTGGGATAGGTTTGAAGCCAGCCAGCATAAAACAACTGCATCATCTCCAGATAGCATCTACTGACCCTATTGGTTACCAAATCTTTCTAACCCTGAGCTTCAAACCAATCACTATACCTCGGAAAGTTGTTTTGATCAAGCCAATCAAGATCAATCACATGATCATAGTTAAGTTCCCTTTTTATTTGCTCATTGTACACATCCTCATTGGTCGATTGGTCTCGGGATTTCGGCATTCATAGTGTTCTTTTGATGGGAACCATCGGTATTTTCACGTATCTTGAGCTTTTCCACACCCACATCTTCCGTCGACTTTCATTTTTCCTTTCATGTCTCCTTGGCCGGTGGCTTTCCGTTGCCCTTATCAACATTTTTCGTCCTAGACAGATTACGATGAGGTGCACCACGTCGAAATTTATGGTTCTTTATGGTAGCAAGTAGTTAAAATGGTTTAGGATGATTGCTTAGATTGTTGCAATGAGATGAATCATCCCTTTTGATTGAGATATGATGAAACTCGATCTTGTTTAGGTTCTTGAGTCATGCCCTCGATGTTTTCTTCTTCTTTTTCTCTACATCGATGAAGTTTTTTTTTCTTCTTAAATTGCAATTAATGGGCCCAAAAAGAGGTAGTTTTCAACATGTTACATCGAGATTAAATCCAGCCTCGTAATTTCATAATTATATCATGGGGTTCCCAGAAATCGTTTCTTTTATGATATAAAAACGGTCATGTTCATTGATTTTATATCAACCATATATTTTCATTATATCATGCACAACCAAAATTGTCCTATTAGGTTATAGGCCCTTCGTCTAAATTTAGATGCTGCATTTTGACTTACAATCGAGGTGAATCTACCTTATGTCTTTTTTATAAACGCTTTTTCAAAATTTTACCAATAGGACTTCTTTTTTAAACTAATTTATCAAAAAATTACCCCTAATTTCTTAATTATCATTTGATTTTTTTTCTTCTTTAAAAAAGAAACCAAGTACATACTTTCTTTTGGGCAATTTCTGTGTATGCATGTAGCAACCATAATAGCCCAATATAATTTGAAGATCGTAGATATTGTGTAATCGTAATTTCACATAGCAAACTATTGCAAGAGTTCTGAGGGGATTGTCTTTCCTGTCCCTTCGTCGATGGTATCTGAGTGTTCGATTTCTATGCCCTATGATATTGCTCCACCATCTTCGACCAAACAATCGGGCCATCCTAGAAAGAAAAGTGTTCGTTCAAGGGGTGAGTTGGTGAGGGGGATAAGATGCTTCAGATACAATAGGATAGGTAATCCTAACACCCAGACATGCAGGGAAGCATTAAATTAGGCGTTTTCAATATTTAGAATCATAACAACTTTTGTTTTCATAGGCACTACTCAAATTTAACAAACTCACTGTTAGGTTGTTTATGTTACTAAAAGCAGTTTGGTTATTCACAACTCTTATGTTTTCTTCTTCTTTTTTTTTTTTTTTTACAAATTAGGTTAGTAATATTGCTGAGGCACTTTGGTGTTTTTGTTTTCAACCATTCTTTTGCCTAATTCGACCAATTCTGGGATTTTGATCAGGACGCACTATTGGATTATTAAACACACTGTGTATATTGGTGGAGTGTTGTGCATGTTTGTTTGTTAAACGAGAAGTACAATTTCAATACATGAAATATTCAAACTTTTACAGTGTGTCATTCATTATGTGAAACTTGGATGATATGATCTTAATATTTGCATTTGAACCTTGCATGAGAAGGTGTGATCTTGTATGAGTTAACAAGGATCAAACGGTTCCGTAGATTCGTAGTTAGTTGTTCGTGTTTTGCAAGTATTGTGATGATTTATAGCATGCGTTATCCTAAACAATTATTGCAATAGGATATGGTATGTATTAGGGAGTCTGTACAAGTAACTATAATTTAGCCTATTTATACGTAATGTGTGATTTTGACCATGATGCTCTGTTGGTTTATTGGACTCACTTTGTGTAAAGATTGTGTGTTGTGCGTGGATGAAATTATCTTAATATTTTGTATTTGAACCTGAACAATCATTGGAAGGTAACACAACAACATTTTTTCATAATTCAAAATGCGTAAACAAACGACAACGATACATAATAGTTAAAGCATAGACTTAAATAGAAAAAGCTGCAATGTAGCTGTCGGAAAAAACAAACTTAAATGATATCCCTAGAAAGATAATCTAAGGTAATCTGATCAGACAATGAACTTTGAGCTCAATGAGACAATCATGACCAAGATATCAACAGACGATAATCAATCTATTAACTAATCAATAATCTAACAACTAATCAAACTAATGATCTAAAGATGATGTTTGATCAAGAATCTCTAATCGATTCAACTGATAAACAATGAACTATGAATTATCAATACATTGTACAATTTACCCTATTAGATCAATGATCAAACTATGCACTAATCAAGATCCTTGTTATCAGAGTCCTGATTTCGACAGTTTAACCGAACAACTTCTAAAGAATCAATAGAAAATGAAAGCAGAAATGAAGAACACACGATTTATCATGGTTCAAACTCAAATCAATGTTAACTAACTAAATTGAACTTAATCTACTCTTCCTCCTGTTAGCTGTTTAGCTCGATTCACACTTAGTTTTGCTAGATTTTTATCCGACATTTCGACATCTTTGTATGCATATTTGTATTGATTTTAGTCCTATTTTAGAATAAATTGTAGGTGAAACGAGTAATAGGATGGTCAAAGATGTTGAAAATAGGGCATGGTCCAGCAATGAACAAAGCAGAATGAAACAAGGACCAAACAGGGTAAAACGAGGCTTCAAGGCAAAGTGCAAAGCGCTCGGGCTCAAAGCAAGACCACGCCCAGGGGCGGTTTTGTTTCTTCAAATGTGCTTCATCTATTCCACCAAGCGTCCGGGCACCACCTTGTTCCACGCCCGAAAATATTGCCCAAACCTCAGTAGCACCTGTTCAGTGAAAGCATCAAAGTGTTTGGGAGTCTTGTACGGCCACTCCCGGGCACGTGTGTCAAGAATCCTTTATGTCAGAACGACTATAAATACTCCCTTTTGGTCCAAATAATAGGATCGATCAACATACACGATAACATACAAAAGACAATTATTATGAAGAAGATTGGTTGGAGGGAGACGGCTATGATTCATTGGGGAACGAAGCAACATCAACAAACTTCATCGAAGCAATCCGGATTCCATCTCGATTTCAATTTAGCGTTCTTGACTTGTTTTGATTATCAATTGTACTATTTTGGTTTTCATGTACACTAGGTATTTTTTTGTATTGTCTGTGTACTTGAATAATGAGCTAAACCTTTTATTAGGGTTGTGATGTAGTCGGATGTTTTTATTGATGTTACTCTTGAGTTGTTAATTTAGCTTTTATTGTTTTTTTGGTTATGATATGTGGTTATGATTAATGCTTCGACAAATCGGTCACTTGTTGTATGATCAAGGGTATGATTTGATTCCTAGAGGATAGTGTCATATCTAGAATTGCACCACATGTCCACACATTGAGTGTGAGATCGAGAGATCGCTTGTAAAACGTACGAGATACGTTAGGAACCACTGAAATTCATGCTTACTGTAACGTGACGGCCTCTTATCAAGAGGTGTTAAAGGCGGCGTTTGGTTTAACGTAGTCTAGGACTCGAGAGAGAATAGATTACATCATAGGGATTTTGTCTATAACCACGACTCATAATTTAGTAGTAAAATAACATAGTAACTAGATACAATCGGAAGACGAATTCATGACCCTACTTCCTTTAATACCTAGAACCCGATATTCTATCGTTATGTGTGCGGTTTTGATTACTTTCGTTTAGTTAGTTACATCCTTAGTCCTACATAACAATTATTACATCGTGATTTTTTAACCCAAGGAACACTATTCATATTTCGGTTGCAAGATCTAAGTTCTCGTGGGATGATAACTCACATACTAACTTTTATTACTTGCTATGACATGTACACTTCCATTGAATCTAGCATCGTTGGAATATGAGGTCCATCAGTGACTATATCTTGCATTCTCTTGTCTATTGAGTCAAGATGTGCAAGCATCTTCCGTTTCCAATGGTTGAACTTATCAAACGAGCATGTTGGAGGTTCTTCACTGTTGGGATATTTAGGCAGCTTTGGCGGAGCCATTTTCTTTACAAAAATAAACTATTAGTAACTTCTTTGCAGACAGAAGAATGACCTTTTTCTTTTCAAAAACTGGTAAGTTGGGAAA
>LIEC01011857.1:0-23797 GCA_001925005.1 Drosera capensis
CAATTTTACACTGTCCGGATTGAATTCATACCAAACCATGAAGGTTTATGCCATTGCAAAAGGGAGATCTTTGCATATCTTGATAGATTCTGTTAGTACTCACAATTTTATTGGCCCAGGTGTGGTTAGAAGATCGAAATGCCAAGTGATTGAAACTCATAATCTGCATACAGTATTTGTGGCTGATGGGAATTTATTGAGGATGGATAGTATGTGCGAGAACTTCGGATGGGAATTGACTAGAAAAAAGTTCATAACTGACGTATTGTTGTTGCCCCTTGGAGGATGTGAAATAGTGCTAGGAATTCAATGGTTGTCCACCCTAGGGATATCATGGAATTTTGGGAAGCTAGATATGATGTTTTGTCATGGTAACAGGGAAGTTAAGCTAAAAGGGATAAGGGAATCAAAGCTGCGTTTGATGGGAAGTAAGTAAATGACCAAGGTGTACCATGACACAGGAATGACACAACTGTTGATCAACCTTCCTTATTTAACCAAACACATCCCTTGCCTTGTAACCTCACCCTCAAAACCAACCCAACCCTATATGCCCTGACCACCAAACAAGAACCTCATCCCCATACAGAACAGTTGCAAGCCTTACTGGAGGAGTATGCCTTGGTTTTTCAAACCCTTACTGAACTACCATCATATAGGTCACATTACCATAAAATTCCCCTTAAGGAAGGCATCTCCCCTATCAATGTTCGTCCTTACATGTACTTTAACATTCAAAAGGATATCATTGAGAAGATGGTGAAAGAGCTTTTAGAAGGAGGTGTGATTCAACCTAGCTGCAGTCCCTTCTCATCACCTGTGGTGTTAGTGAGAAAAACAGGATGGCAGCCGAAGGATATATGTGGACTATAGGGAGCTCAATAAAGGGGCCATCAAAGATAAAAAACCCTATTCTTGAGAAAGAGGAATTGCTTGATGAGTTACATGGTTGTAAAGTTTAATAAAAAATAAACTTGTGTTCTAATTACCACCAAATCAAAATGGACCCTTTAGATGTGTCAAAGGGTGTCATGAATTTTTGCTTATGCCTTTGACCAATACTCCCTCGACTTTTCAAAGCTAAATGAATGATATTTTTAAACCTCATTTGAGGGGTTTCAAGTTAGCCTTCTTTGATGACATCCTTGTGTTTAGTCCTTCATGGAAGGACCATTTGAATCACTTAAGGGCTACCTTGGATGTTTTGAAGAATAACAGGAAGTATGTCAAGAAGTCTAAGTATGCATTTGGGACTGATCAAAATGAATATTTGGGCCATGTAATCTCAGAATAAGGGGAGTCTAGAGTCTATTGATCCTGATAAGATTGTAGTTATGGTGCAATGGCTTGTACTAAGGGTGTGCAGGGGACAGGCTTGTCCGATATCGTATCGTTTCCCATCTTGTCCTGTCCTAAATTTTTCGATTCCTAGAAATAGCTCGTGTCGTCCCATCCCGAATTTCCGGTACCAGTTTTCTAATTTTTCGATATGAAAAATCTGATATTCCAATATTGACCGGGACGGAAAACAAGTGTGTTTTTTAATTTATGAAGAACTTTTAACATTGTTTTTTCATTCTTTTCACTTTAGTCAAGCATCTTATTTTTACTATAAAAAAAACCAAATATAAACATATAATGACATTATAGAGAGGAAATAAAAGATGAAAACTCAACATATATAATCAAACTGTAAAATAAGGGCCATATATATGGAGAGTTATGTGATGGTATAGTTTTCATTGAATGATTTGTATAAAAAAAAAAGAATACAGTTTGGTCTTCACTGATACATTACATCTGGGAGAATATATCCTAAGGTTTAAAACAATATGTTTCTTATAAGTATGATACAAAAAAAAAAGATGTTTAACCCCTCCGAAATAATGAGATGGCCCCATCAAGTTTAAAAATAAGCATTTATACCTCATATCGTTAAAATAAATCGTATTATTTTGACATGAAATCAAATTAAAAGAAATTCATAAGAGAATCAATTGTATATTCTCCACTAGTGTTAAATAAAATCGAATTATTTTGACACTAAATATGGATAAGGGGGTCATCTATATATCTTTAAAGTTTAAGGGATCATATGTCACTGTCGAATAGTGCAGGGAGGTTTTATGTTATTTTTCCATGATACAATAACAATACGTCATATGAAATTTGACCCGGTACAAGAAAAATCGGTCCGGTTCCTAAAAAATTTCTCAAATTGTACAAAATTTCCGATATCTTGTGGCGCTTAACCCCATGCCGGCCAAACTAAACTGGTACGAGCCCGATATGGTCTGATATCTTTCGATTTTGATCCAGTTCGAACCAATAGGGAAATTTTTTGCTTATCCCTAGCCTGCACCTTCTACATTAAAGTCGCTCAGAGGATTCATAAGCCTTGCAGGATATTACAGAAGGTTCGTTAAGGGATATGATCAATTGAGCAAGCCATTAACAGATCTTCTCAAGATGCCTTCACCTGGTCTATCCCTACAATAGGGTATTACAGTGTCATTATCTGTGCATAGAGACTCGGTTTTTTACTCGGTCATATAGCAAATTCCCTATATAAATTTGCACATTATTAATTTATTTAATTTTCATAATTTATTGAAATATTATATATTATTAATGCTTTTTAGAATATTTTAGAATATAAGAATATGTTATTTATTATTAAATAATATATTTCATTTTGTTTTACCTAAAATAATTCAATGTTATAAATATTTGTACTTTTTATTTAACAAAAATATTAATTTTGTATTATTTTAATAATATAAATTATATAGGGAATGAAAATTTTAGTTCCTTAAATATAGAAAAATATATAGGATATAGGGACCCTACTGCGGGATAGATTTTTTGACAGATTCCCTATTTATAGAGATAGAGAATAATATACAGAAACTACTGCAAGTGATCTTAGAGAAGCTTCGAAGTCTTGAAAAAGCTTAAGGTTAAGATGATGCTACCGAACTTTGAAAAAAGAATTTGAAGTTGAGATGATGCTTAAGGTTACATTAAAAAAAACCAATTTTCAAATTTTAATTTAAATTCAATAATTTTTTTGTTTATTTCGGATTGTAGGATTGGGATGAGCAAGCAAGCCTACGTGCCTTGATGAGCTGGACGGCTGGACCTCGTAATAAAAGACCCGATGATGTAAGTTGATTGGGAATAATGAATGAATTGTCCTCTTCCCATTGATTCCTTCTTCCTCCCTGGTCTCTAAGAACCCTATTCCCTATTCTTCTTCTTCAAGGTTTCCTTCCTCCTTCTATGCGAATCTGTTTTCTCCTTTGATCGTATCAGGAGACTCATATACCTTCTGAATTTGAACTTATTACCCAAAAAGCTAGTATAAAGTATCAGAAGTTTTCATCGGATTGGTAAGCTAGATGAGGGCCAACCAAGCCCATCGAATGTACTTGATGAAGTAGATTTTTTGGGAAAACTTGGTACAAGAAGGGTTTATGACAACAAGGACGATGAAGCGATTCGATGTAAGAGGTTCCAAGATTCATAACCTACGACGGTATGTGCTCTTAATACCATACTGAGAAGCACTACCATTATCAAAAACAAGGACTTTGATAGAAAACTTGAATGAATTAATCTTACATTATACACAAACTCTATTTTCCACAAATTCTTCCTAATACGTATGTACTTATGATATATGGGAAATACGAGGCTGCAACAAGGACAGACAATACCCCTGAATGTCGACCTATTTTGTGGTGATAAGCACGTCGGCGAAAGCTTATTTAAAAGATCCTTCGAGTTTGCGGACTATTCAATTAACCAAATAGAAATAATTGGGGATTTCTTTTTAAAAGAAGAACAATGACAGCCAATTACTATACCAAAAAAAAAAATAACCCAACTGCAGCCAAATTAGCTACAAGTAGTGCAGTGTACTGCATTTTGTTTTTGGTATACAGTACTTTCGTTTTATGTATTGTACATTGATAATTGTATACATTAATATGGTAGACTGTGACAAAGTAATCAATTAATTACACCAAGTAAATTTCTTCGTCAGAAGAACTTTTTAAGTGTGCACAAGCTTGAATGATAGCAGTGACCAACAAACGTACCAAACACAATCAGCCTTTACTAGCAGAACGGAGGTACATCAAGCGCTCTTTACTAGCAAGGCTTCCTTTGGTATTATTAGAGGTCAAGCCTGAATAATTTTGTATACTACACACAAGTAATGTACATACAAGAGCAAATGAACATAACAGCAACAGCAGCAATCGATGGCAACCAGCTCTCAGTTGTTGCTGTCATGCTCACATGTAAGATGGTAGTATGTATTCATTTACCATCATTATTCCTTGTGATATACGAAGAAAATCACATAAAAAATAAAAAGAAAAGAGATGAAAGATTCTTATCAAGAGCGATGTCAAAGCTGATGTGCAGTTTACCATGATTTCAAGCTGTCAGCAACATGACTCAGGGAGCTCTGCACTGTATACCATCACCTATTTAGCCAGTATTGTCCTTCAAATATCAACTTCTGTGCTTAAAATCCGATATACTGCATGTATTGAGTATAAGCTTCAGACTGCATTGCGATGGGGGCTCGTGTGACATGATCGGGAAGATCAAAGGCATCTACGAGCTCCTTGGCGATGTTTCTAACCTGAAAACTCAGATAGTCCACCAGCTTATGTATAGCCTGAAACAGTAGAAAATTCTGGTCAATTGGAAGTCTACCAGCATCAATGTTCGAGTTTAGATAGTTTTTCGGTTAGGTACCTTTGCTTTATTTGGAGCAACATAGTCCACATTACGATAGGTGCCGATGTCCTTCCATATGCGGTCCAAAGCATATAGATCACAGACAAGTTTCAGAGCGGCCCGGGTATTCTCATCGGGACACCTGATCACAAAACAAAGTTAGATACTGCCACCAGCACACTAGGCTTACTTATGACACATTAGAATACAACATGTTTGATTCGGAGTACTTAATCGAAATGAAAGCTAATAGTTCTTCCAATTAAACAAAAAGAAAAAAAGAAACAGATATCAACAAGATTGTTTACAGTCGAGCCACTTCAGAATATTCTAAGAACGACACAAAAATTTACTTGAGAATGAAATGGAACACCAAGTTGTCCTTTGCAGCTCATGAAGCAAAGCTGCAGCAAAACTGCAAGTTCGATAATTTGCAGCAGCTTCTAGGCTTGTTTCGGCAAAAGGAAATATTTGCAACTGAAGTAAAAAATATCAAAACCAAGAACCAAAGACCACCAGGACCAGAAACTAAAAGCAAAGAACACGGTGTTGATCAAGACGTCATTTGATTCAACGGCAAAGGAAAACAAATAAAAGTGGTTTTTCTAATTGTCTGTTTTTTTTCTTCTTCATGTTTTTATAAAGACGAAAAACCAGTAACACCTTTTTCTGTTATGCATACTACAGATTGCAGAAAGCATGGAAGACACAACATAGAAGTGAAGCCATTTTCAAGATCAGGCTGGAGTTACTAAACAAGGGCCCAGGCCATGAAATCATGAGCAGGGAAGAGAGCAAAATGGATGAAAAGTGCACCTTTCCACGGCATTGATGAACCTGGCCAGAATGATGGATTCAATGTGCGACTCTGCGAGCGTTAGCAGATGATTCAAGCATCTATTCCAAGCACCAAATCCCCCAAGATTTTTGGAGTGCTTCCGGAGTCTCATAGCAACTGTTTGAAGAAGCCTAGACGTTCGGTACTGCAATGAGAAGAGATCAGATAAAACTACAAGAATTGCTGCAAGATAGATGGAAACAAAATCATGGAAGTGGGCCGGCAACAAACCCTGAAAGCATCAAGCTGAAATTTCGGATTCCTCAAATGATCTTCACTTTCCCACCGGGCAATGACTGGGTTTGGCGCAGAGAGATATGAGCTCATAGAATCTCTCAAATAGTTCCAAGTTACCACAAGAGTTCCTCCTTGAAATTTTTCCTTGTACTGTTTCAGAAGATCAGCTGCTACCTGTAAACCCATCAGCAGATTTAACTTTATCATTCAAGTAATAATACATGAATGCAGTAAATGCGGCTGCAGATAATTTACACAAGCTAGCATTTGTTCCACGCCCGATTGATGTGAAGCCATAAGCAACCACCCCCACCCCCAAGACCACACCACACGGAACTCAACTACTCAAGACAAGAAATGGATAATTACTGAGTAGCAATGGAGAAATTCATTAAAAACATGGAAGTAGGAAGTAAACCTGCTGCAAGAGAACCGTGTTATCCCCTTCAAAGGTCTGGAAAATGTCATGGTCATTCCTAAGTCCACCAAATCGATTAACGGCAGCATATCCATGACCTCCACAGGCTTCTCTACATACACTCAATGACTTTGCTGTGTAAGAGGTCACATAGGCCTTGAGACCAGCAGAAAGTGCATGAACATCTGCTACTACATGTTCATCATTAGTCTTCTTCATCTCCGAGTATCTCTCAACCAGATGCAATGTTGCGAAATGGAAAGCATAAGTAGAAGCCAGCATGGGCATGAGCTTGTGTTGCTGAGATTGGTAATCGAGAATATGGACTTCAGGTTGTTTTGGAGGACCGAATTGCTTTCTGAGTAGAGAATACCGAATGGCTATAGTGCCTGCAACCTTTAGGACACCGACTGATGTATAGGCAAGGACAACCCTTCCTCCTACCAGTTCCCCGAGAGTGGCAGCAAACCTTTTATTGATAGATGAAAGTTCGCTACTATACTTCCCATCGCGTGAAACATCACCAAATCGATTAAGAAGACCATCTCGAGGAATTCTTACGGAACGAAATCTAAGAGCCCCATTATCCACTCCATTAAGCCCAATCTTGTGACCACAATCATGTATCTCTATCCCTGGTAGTACCTCGTGCGTTTTCAAGTCTCTTATTGGCACAATGAAAGCGTGAACACCCATATCAGAAACTTCTTTAGTATCGTGGGTTGGCAGCAGAAGCTTGGCAAAAACTGTAGCAAACTTCCCATGAACAGCAGCGTTCCCAATCCACCATTTGATAGCCCCATCATTGGGTGTGTTGATTATGAATTCGTCCTTGATAGGATCAAAAGTAGCAGTTGTTTGGAGGCCCTGTACATTAGACCCTTTCAAGCACAACATAAGAATTATCAATAGTAAATTCCACAAAACATCAACAGCTTGCTGTATGAAACCTTTAATATAGTATAGTTACAATTACTTCACCCATCCCAAACCAAAGTAATTGCATTTGCTACGACTGATTCAACACACATTCCAAGAAGCTTTTATTTCATCCACACAAAATTTAATTTCGAACACATGATAAAAACACACAACTTAAACCACGGGTAGTATTAATAGACAAACTTGCACAAAATGACTTGATCATCCTGGGGCGCAAGTCATAATCCTCCAATACTAATATTGCAATTAATTTGGGACAAAGGGGGTACATGAGATTCAGGGGACGAAATCACGTTGTACGCAGAATTGCCAAGAAGCAACAAGGTCCTAAAAGAGATGATCTAACTTGAATTGCACATGAAAGAATACAACAAGACCAAACAATGAGACTAAACACAATGCTCTGCAATGAAAAAATGTGTTCATTCAAAGAAAAGAAGAGAATGCAGCTTGATTTTAAGGAGCAAGCACTGTGCTGACCATGATGGAGCTCAGTCATAGCAAAGCAACCGAGATAATCAAGGTTGTCAATGCCATCAAAATATTTATCCCTGTGCTTCTTAGTTCCAAGATTTATCACAGAGCCTCCCCAAAGACTGCACGCAACAAATTACAACGGATAAAATTAATATGAAAAAAAGGAAAAAAAGATAATCTACTAGCACCAAGTAAAGTCAAGAATCCAGCCATTAGAAATCAGTGCAGCGGTTCATCACGCTGAAATTCAATCACATACAAGGGAGAAAACCTATCCCATAGAAATATGGATTTCAGCAAATGATGCCAACCACATGGTGAGCCCAATAAGAAGAAGAATTATTTATCATGCATCTCTTGAGCAAACTCTAACCACATTGGAGTTTGGGTAATCAATACACTCACATACATAAATCTTGGGTTACTACTCTCATTATCAACTGATTTTGAGATGAAACCCCATAGGCTTAATAGTATCTAGGTTCCTTTTGGCAAGAGGGCATCTGACAATCGCTAAAGAAACATACCGTAATTTCTCATTACTCAACAATATGATCATAGAACTACATAATCATACACACAACACATAAACCACCAAACAAATCTCCCAATAATACCCAATCCCAATACCTGTACTGCACACCCAATTTAATCCCCAGCGACATATCGACACTCCCGACCGCCTCCACGACACTAAAATACTTCTCCGGATCCTCAAACAAATACCTAAACGGCCTCACACCAGCCTCCCTAACAAGCCCGCTCAGCT
Source organism: Drosera capensis (assembly GCA_001925005.1). NCBI lineage: Eukaryota > Viridiplantae > Streptophyta > Magnoliopsida > Caryophyllales > Droseraceae > Drosera > Drosera capensis. Next base: position 8,437 of record LIEC01011857.1, read on the forward strand.
GCTTCATACACAGCTCCCTATGATCCCTCATCGATATCTCGATCGGCGTCTGCAGCTCCGGCCTCCTCACCACAAAGTACTCGAACACCTTCTCTTGCAAGTCTCTGTGCTTCCCACGCATATACGCCAACAGTCCCTGATTCAACCCCTCCACCATCACCGGCGCCGCGGCGCACGGATCGGGACGGAGCTGTGGGGCGGAGGGGTTGATGAGGTGGAGGCTTAGCTGCGAGATTCGGCGGGCTGCAACGATTGAGTGGATGCGTGATTCTGAGGATTCATTGGGCGATGACATGATTGGATCGGTTAGGGTTTCGGGGAAAGACGAGAGGGGGAAATGGCGGGCGATGCGAATGGGTTGGGAAAGTGTTGAAGGAAGCGTGCTTGGGTTCATGAATCGTGGGTTTTGTTGTGTATCCGAGACCGGGAGAGCGGTTGCGTGGTCAACTACAGTAGCGGTGTTTGCGTTTGATTTTGCTCGTAAAGACAGCATTTTTCTTCCGGAGGATTATTTTCATGTTATTTTTAATTTATTACGACTTATATATATATATTGAGCTTAGATATTAAGAATAAATTATTTTTTATTTTTATGAGTGAAAATAATGAGAAAAAAAGGAAATAAAATAATAGACCAGATTGATATAATATAATATAAAAATTAAAAATGTTTTGATATATTTATACAAAATCAAACATGATAATATTATATTTAGTTAAAATAACTCAATTTAATAAATGTTATAATTTTGTTGGGACAGAAAAAATATCATCTAGGATAAAAAATATTGAGATAATTATAAAATAATTATTTTTTATTTCATTATTATAAAAAGATCATATTAAGAAATTTTTACTACCAATTAGTGACGAGTTAAAAAATCAAGACATCATTTTATAGAGCAAACAAATTATTCACCCAACAAATTTAGGGAAATTGTGAGATTTTAAAACTAACTATTATTTTCATTCCATATGGACTCCAAATCAAAGATCCACCAAGATCCCCGTTCTCGTACTCGCTCTCTTCTTGATTACTCGTTAATCTTAACCGACGTACTATATGCGGATTCCTCATTATGAATTCAGGTTGCATTCGCACTGTTCTTCACAATATGCGCTTTGTGTACAAAGTTGAATGAAATGGCCGATAGCTCAGAAGATCAATGAGTGATTCGTCGTTTATCTTAATCTTCTCCTAACTCTTCCACCTTCATAATCATCCTCACAAGTGCCTCCCAGCAATCACCATCATTGCCTCCTATGCCAGCATGAAAAGTTGGGTGATGCGTTGTATGCAGATTAGTACACAATGCCCCTACTGTTATCAACGTTATCACATATTCAGTGTCACCTCGATGTTTGATAATTTTTGTGTATTAAAGTAATTAAAAATGTGTACATAAACCTTTACATGAGTCTTTTATTTATAAGACGATTACAACGGTCATATTACAACGGTTATATTTATAACGGTCATATTACAACGGTCATATTACTATATTCTAACATCCCCTCAAACTCAAGGTGGTTCTAAAGAGATCAAATTGAGTTTGGATACAAGGGCGTGAAACCGTCCTAGTGGATGGGTCTTCGTGAAGAGATCGACAGTCTGATCAACTGATGCCACTGAAGAGAGTGATAGGGTCCGCTGAGAAAAGTGATGTCGTACAAAATGACAATCAATCTCAATATGCTTCGTGCGTTCATGAAAGACATCATTATGCGTAATCTGAATAGCACTCTGACTGTTACAATGGATAGGTGTGCTGGTGGAGAATGAAACGCCCATATCGCTAAGAAGCCATCGTAACCATACTAGCTCAGAAGTGGTGTCAACTAAGGCACGATACTCAGACTCTGAACTGTAACGTGAAACAACATACTGTTTCTTATAACGCCAAGAGATCAGAGAGCTACCAAGAAAGAAGCAGTAGCCAGTAGTAGATCTTCGATCAGTAGGATCACCTGCCCAATCAGCATCGGAAAAAACATGCAGTTCTAAGGTCGAAGAGAATGAGAAGTGCAAGCCATGAAAGATAGTACCTTTGACATAGCGCAAGATTCGAAGAATCGCAGCAAAATGTGTAGACCGTGGTGATGTCATGAATTGACTCACTAAGTGAACAACATATGATATGTCTGGTCGAGTAACAGTCAAGTATATCAGACTTCTGATTAATTGACGATAACGAGTAGGATCCTTCAATAATTGTCCATCAGTTGGACGTAATTTGACATTGGTATCTAAGGGAGTGTTAGCAGTCTTAGCACCAATCCCAGCATGACAAATGAGATATGATGCATATTTGGTTTAAGACAAATAATAACCAGTGGAGAATTTAGAGACCTCCAGACCAAGAAAGTAAGAAACCATTCCGAGATCTTTCATCTCAAATTATGCACTGAGAAACTCCTTTACCTTTTCAATACCATAGATATTATCACCTGTAATAATCATATCGTCAACATATAATAAAAGAAGAATAATACCTGCAGAGGACTTCTTGATGAATAAGGCTGAGTCATAGGAGCTGGTGGTAAATCCAAGTTGTCCGAGTGTACTGTGAAACTTGGGATACCATGGTCTAGGAGTTTGCTTGAGACCATACAATGCTTTTCAAAGTCGACAAACCTTTTGTTTGGTGGATGATCATAACCAGGAGGAGGTTTCATGTATACTTCCTCGAAAAGATCACCATTTAGAAAAGCATTCTTGACATCCATCTGAAAAAGATCCCATTTCCGTACAACGACAACTGCAAGTAAGGATCTTACCGATGTGATGCGAGCGACAGTAGCAAATGTTTCCTCATAATCAATGTCATAATCAATGCGAGCTTTGTAACGCTCAACTGATCCATCAGACTTGGTTTTGATCTTATAAACCCATTTGCAACCAACCAAAGATTTGCCTGCAGGTAGATGAACCAGATCCTATGTTCGTTTCTTATGCGGAGCATGTAGTTCTTCATTCATTGCTTCCAAAGAGGATCAGAACAGGCCTCTCGAAAAGATTGAGGCTCATGAAGGACGGCAAGAGCAGAATAACAATAATAGTTATTAAGATGAGAAGGAGGAAGACTTGCCCGAGTGCTACGACGAGTGGGAGGGTCCACATGCTGAGGTGGAGGCGACTCCACATGCTGATTAACAGATTCAAGAGGGGTCAAAGGCAAGTCATCAATTGAGTTGGAAGGATCTGAAATAGAAGGTACCTCATTTGGAAACATAGTGATACGAGTAAAATCCAGAGGACTCAGGAGAGGAGACATGGAAAGAGGACAAAGTGGAAAATGATTTGTGTTTCCAAAATGTGGCATGACGAGAAACTCTTAGCCTTTTGGAGATGGGATCATAGCAACGATATCCTTTATGCTCAATACCATAACCAAGAAAGCAACAAAGACGAGATTGAGGTTCGAGCTTTGTTCTCTCATAGGGTTGAAGCAGAACGAAACAAGCACAACCAAATACTTTCAATTATTATAGTTCACAATTTCTCCAAGGAGACGCTCATACGGTGATTGATTATGAATAGTGGATGAGAGAACCTGATTGATGGTGTAGACTGCGTTAAGAGCAGTCTCACCCCAAAAGGATTCAGGAACATTATGTGGGTGAAAGAGAGATCTGGTGGTGTCCAAAATATGTCGATGTTTTCTCTCAGCACGCCCATTTTGTTGAGAGGTACCAGGACAAGATCTTTGAGGAATGGTATCATCCCCATGAAGAATGACAAAAAACGCTGAATCAGTATATTTTGCAGCATTGTCAGAACGAAATATTTTTATAGTGGTAGAGTATTGAGTTCTGATTTGATTTCTAAATTCACGATAAGTTTGTAAAAAATCTGATTTTCGTTTCAGTAAATAAATCCAAGTAAATAAAGAGAAATCATCAACAAAAATGACAAAATATCTACATCCCCAATAATAGCAATAGGAGCGGATCTCCATATATCAGAATGAACAATATCAAATGGCTTAGAAGAATTATAATCACTTAAATTAAAAGGAAAATTATGGTTTTTTTTTCAACTAATAAGAAATACAATCAAAAGACTGATCATGAATAGACCCAACATAGTCACTAGATGCGAACCCTGAATAAAAATAAAAATAAAAATAAAAGTCCAAACCCTGAATTACTGATGTATGTCCTGTGAACCCTAAACCAATCAAGCTTCTTCAGCAAGATGGCTACTTCTTTCGTCCTTTTGCTCAAGCAATCTCTTGCTTTTGAAACCAAATTCTCCTGCACTCAAAACATCTCCAAAATATATGCTGAGAACAAAATAAATGCCGATATCGACGGTGGATCTAGGTTTGGCCGAGCAAGAAGTCTCTCTTGACTGGCTGCCGTTTGATGTCCAATATCAATTCGAAGCAACACTTCAACAAGAGCCAAGAGCCAATCGTCGATTCTGCTTCAGAGTTGATGCTCCCCAAGTTCCAGTTCTTGGGCTCAAACAGGAAGAGCTAACATCAACTAAGGCGAGGTTGTGCTAGACTCGGACAGCCCATGGTGCGTCGTTGAAGGGGTGTGCTCGCCCTTTGCTGATCTGAGGAGTTCCAGATCTAAGGAGGAATTCCAGATTTGGGCAGTCAGAACTCTTCACGAAAAGACGAGGACTTGGTGTGGGGGCAAGGACCACAGGGTGGTAGATGATGGTGGCGAAAACGATACCAATCTCAACGCCGATGTCTCACACTGGCCAATTGTGCCACCAAGAGGATCAGATTCTCCCTCATGAGATCGATCTCGGATTTCGAATCCGGATTGATCTTCGACGACAGCGACGAGATCGGAGATTTTGGAGGGAGATCGAATATTTGAGGCGGAGACTAACTACGGTGTCGTTCTCACACTGGGCACTCGGCCACGAGCATGGAGACGTGGCGGCGGAAGGAGACCAGAGGAAGAGGGTGCGGCCGGCGACGACGGAACGGAGATGGAGATCTGAGAGGAAGAATGATGTTCTGCCTAGATCTGCAAGGAGAATAGAAGCCGCGGTGGCCGGCGGTGAGATCCCAAAAATTGGATCTCAAAAAGGCTCCGATACCATCATAATTTTTATGTATTAAAGTAATTAAAAATATGTATATAAATCTATACATGTGTCCTCTATAACGATTAAAACGATCATATTGCAATAATCATATTTACAATGATCATATTAAAACGGTCATATTCCTATATTCTAACAATGTTATTGTTAGTGAGTGTGAGGTGTATTGAACACCAAATAGGCGTGCTATATGCTATCTGTCTTCCATCTTTCATGTCGAAAATCGACGTCGTACTCGTGCATATAGAGGCGCACTATTTACAAAAAACGCGTTTGATACATGCAACAGTGCATCGCATCAAAAACTACTCTACCAACCTTGTCGTCATCATGATAATAATCAACATCGTCATGTCGTTAACACCACCGAACCATCCTCTTGTCCTTCTGTTTACATTCTATCGACTATTAAAATGATGGTTTTGTCTTCGTCTTCTCATTAACGTCAAACGTGTGAGAAGAGAGCATGTAGTTTTCAATGGTGCGAATTGTTATGATGATTATGGTAGACGATGGTGGTAGTCTTGATGTTTGATGGAGATTTGCAACAATAAGAAAGATGGAGAGTAGATATGCATTGATTTGGAAAGGAAGGAGAAAGTGGAGAAGAGAGATTAATTGATTTAGATAAAAAGTTTTAAGTTTCGATGGATTGATTATTTTATAAAGATAAAGATATTTTGAGAAGAATAAGATAAAATTTTCAAAAATAAAATAAAATAAAACAAACCATTATGTAATAAAAAAATATGATATCAGTTATTGGTAATTAAGTTCCCAAAACTTCATTTTTTGATAATTTACATTTTTCATGAGATCACATTTGGAATTACACTAAACATACTTAGGTATTATAATCTAAAAAAATTTATAACTTTGTAGTGTAACCTCAAATCTCTACATTATGCACAAATTAATGATTGATGTTATCTCCTCTTATGATTGTCGCTATCTTTCGTTAAATGCACAATCTTTTTTCTTTTCCTTTTTTGTGGAATATACCCTCGCATAAATTTTTAATTTGTTCCTTCACTTTCATCTGCAACAAAAGACCCCAGAAAGTAGTGGGAATGCTCCGATTGTCTTGTTTATATTTTTTAATTTGATCTTGAGAATGATAGGTGCTGTAGTTAATGCTCATGTGTGTTATTTTTAACGAATTAATGGGGATGCTGCAACGTTTAGGTCGCTGCAGACCCCAAAATATTACGTTTTACATCGAAAAAGGAGACAGTTTTCCACGCAGAAGGTGAGGAAAAAAAAAATGAAAGAGGAAAATACACCCAAAAAAATTTCCAAACTCCTCACTCAAAACAAACACCAGCAAAACCAATCTCTCCCAAGTCAAAATTGATTTAAAGAACACCGACCTCATCTCTCTCAAATCAGAGACTTTGATTGAACGAAGGAAATCGACAAAATCATATACTACATGATATGAGAGATGGGGAAAAAAAAACATCTCCAATTCAAGCAATATAAATTCAAATTCATGGTTCACAATACAGATTACTTAATGGGTTGATACTGATTTTTTGAAATTTGACATTGTCCCCTACCTTCGGGATATCCCCATTTTTTATTTCTCTATTTTATTCGAAGTAGCCCCTTTTTCTGTGTAAAAAGCAATGTTTTAGGGCCTGCAGCGACGTACGTGCTTCTGTAGCAGCCCCGTTAAATCGTATTTTTAATTGTTATAAATTTTTATTTGGTCATACAAATAAGATTTGTTAACTTTGAAACTATGATCGAGTTATCTTTTTCAGAGATTAATCCAAATAGGTCAAACGAAATTATTAGTTTGTGATGTGGTATTGTGGAAATATATGATAGAAAAGCGGGCTGTATCAACTGTAAACAAGAAGACTACTCGTCATTCATAAATTAATTTTTAAATAATTGTTTTTAATTTTTAATTTAATAAAAAATTTATTAAGGGTCAAACTCACACGAACGATTACAATTTTTTTTTCTAGTCACGAAAAAAACTATTATACTTATGAAAACTAAGATGGGGTTTGTTTTTGACTGACTAAACTAATTAAATGACTAAGATTAGACAAAAATTATCTAAACCCATAGAAGAAATAGATTGGTGTGTTTTCTTATATAATTAAAGTGTAGGGAAATCGATTAACTACGATATGTCTTTTTAGGATCAATCAATCATGAATATCATATATATTCGTTTTTCAGATAGGTTTGGTTGTGACACCTTTGGACATAAGCATCACATTCGTTTAATTATTAATTATCAATGACCTTGTATAGTTAATCTAATTTATTTATTCCTAACATACCGATGAGCTCATATAAATCAAGAATTAAAAAATTGAATCAAAGCAAAAGAATACATCAAACATGAACATAAATAGCAATGAGCTTAAAGTACCATGTTCACACACAATCAATAAATAAAGTCATGACAATAAATTATTCTTCTGTACATGGTTTGATTTATTTTCTTTTCAGGTTTATCTTTTTCTATTTTTATTGAAGTGCTCATAGGTGTTTTCATATCGCTAGCATTATCCAAACCATACTTCTTAATTGTATTCTTCAAGTATTTGGATTGATTTATGAAGATTCCTAGTTTTCATTGTTGTACTTGCAGTCCTAGGAAATACTTAAGTTCTCCCATTAAACTCATTTGAAACTTGGATTTCATCAATTCTGCAGATTTTTCACAAAGTTTATCATTGGTGCACCCGAAGACTATGTCGTCAACATAGCAATGTTGCGAGAGTTTCATACCAAGCCTTAGGAGTTTGTTTTAATCCATACAGAGCTTTGTCTAGTCTATATACGTGTTCTGGATATTCATAGTCTTCAAATCCAGGAGGCTGTTCAACATATACTTCTTCTTGAAGTTTTCCATTTAGGAATGCACTTTTTACGTCCATTTGATAGACTTTAAAACCTTGGTAAGCTCCATAGGCAAGGAACATTCTTATAACTTCTAATCTTGCTACCGGAGCAAAGATTTCATCAAAATCAATTCCTTCTTCCTAAGAATATCCTTTAGCAACTAGCCTAGCTTTATTTCTGATTACTGTTCCATTTTCATCAGATTTATTTTTGAACACTCATTTACAGCTTATTACTGGGTAATTTTTAGGCCTTGGTGTAAGATACCATACCTCATTCCTTTCGAACTCATTTAGTTCTTCTTGCATAGCATCTACCCAGTTTGGATCATTTAGTGCTTCGTTTACTGCCTTAGGTTCTATTTCTGATATAAAACAGCTATAAGCATTCTGCATTTGTTGCTCTTCTTGTCTACACGGATGCATGTTCATCTCCTATAATGTCATCTTATGTGTGTGCCTTAATTCATCTTCCTTTGTCTTGTTCATTTAGTTCTACTTGTTCTTGAGGTTGGTCTTTTATCTCTTCTGCAGTTTCATTTTGTGCAGACGACTCTCCCTCGTCTGCAGTATTAATGACTTCTTCTGCAGCCTGTTCATTGCATACACATTCCTCATCAAATATATTTGCATTTCTCATGAATATTTCTTTTTCATCAAATGATATGTGAACTGATTTTTCAACAGTCTCTGTTCATTTGTTGTATACTCTAAATGCTTTACTGTTTATTGAGTATCCTAAGAAGGTTCCCTCATCTGTTTTTGGATCAAATTTCTGTAGATAATTTTTATCATTATTGTGTATGTAGCAGTTGCTCCTAAAGACATGAAAATATTTGACAGTTGGTGTCTTTCCTTTCCATAGTTCATATGGTGTTTCTTATGAAGCTTATGAATTATGCACCTATTTTGAACATAGCATGCTGTGTTTACAGCCTCTGCCCAAAAGCTTTTGGATAGACTTGCTTCAGATAGCATTGTTCTTATTGCTTCTATTAATGTTCTATTCTTTCTCTCAGCTATACCATTTTGCTGTGGTGTTCTTGGTGCTGAAAAGTTGTGTTTGATTTCATGATCATTGCAGTAGACATCTATCCCCGTTTGGTCAAATTCAATACCGTGATCACTTTTAATTGTGATTACCTCTATTCCTTTTTCATTTTGAAATTGTCTGAGGTACCTTGTTAGTTGATTGCATGTTTCACTCTTTTTTTGTAAAAATATTACCCAGGTGTATCTAGAGTAATCATCTACTATAACTAGAGTGTATCTTTTTCTACTTAGACTTTCCATTTCTACTGGACCAAACAGGTCCATATGTGGTAATTCAAGAATCTTGGTTGATTCTGAAGAATTTAGAGGCTTAAAGCTTGTCCTCGTCTGCTTTTCCTCTTGACATGGTTTGCATAGCTTATCTTTCTTGAATTGTATTTTTGGAAGTCCTCTAACTAAGTTTTCTGAAGATAGTTTAGCTATTGTTTTAAAGTTAATATGAGCTAATCTTTTGTGCCATATCCAACTTGTATTCTCAGTTTCTGTGGTGTAGAAACAGGTGATGTCTGTTGATTGTGATGAGTCAAAATCTACTGCATATATGTTTCCTTTTCTAGTTCCTATCAGATTTACTTCTTGTGTGACCTTATTCCTAACTTGACATGCATCACGGGTGAATGACACATCATAGTTCTTATCACATAGCTGACTAATAGAAAGCAAGTTATGTTCTAAGCCTTTGACGTAAGCAACATCTCTAAAGATTAGGGAACCTGTACCAAGGGTTCCATAACCTTTAGTTATACCTGCTTTTCCTCCACCAAATATGACGAGAGGTCCTCGTTCTTTTCTGAAGTCTTCGAGATTGGATTTATTTCCTGTCATGTGTCCCGAGCATCCACTATCCAGATACCAAACTCCTTTTTGTTTTTCCTGCATTTAAAACATAAAAAGCTTGTATATGGTACCCATTCATTTGGGTCCTAATTGGTTAGTTTTTGGAATCCACACTTGAATTATCTTCTTGTGTGTGTTCCAGCATTCAACTGACTTGTGACCAATTATTCCACAAGTGAAGCAATAGACCTTTGGTCTTGCACTTCTAAGTGGTCCTTTCCACTTGGTTTGTTGCTATCTATATGAGCAAGTGTGCCTGGTGTATGGTTTTCTCCAAGTTAATCTTGAGGGTTTATTCCATTCAGAATAGTTAGGCTTTTCAACCTTTTGTTCCATGTACTTTCTTGTAGGTGGTCTGCTCCATTGTTCTTGTGCAGTAGAGAACCTTCTTTTTGGTAGAGGTTTCCTAAGAAAGTTGTCCCATTTCTGCATTGTTGGTGCATTATGGGTCATACTTCTTGGTAAGGTTTGTGCAGTAGTGCCTTTAGCTTTGTTCACATGTCCTTTATTGTGTGGAAATCTTTGTTGCACAGATACTACAGTAAAGTTGTCCTTTTTCTGAAGGATTGTCTTGATGGTCTGATTGACTTTCTTGGTGGTGACCTTATCATCTACTTTGTTGTTCAACTAGTCATTATATCCTAACCAAGTTTTATCATGGGGGGATTGTCTTGTGTTGATCAATCTTTGTAGATCTAAGGTCTTACCATTCCAAGCATTGACTTGTTTCTTGAGCTCATTGTTTCTTACATTGAGAGTCTCCACTACTGCATTGAGAAGTTTTACTTTCTCATTTGCTTCTTTAAGATTATTTTGAGTATCTATCAGGCTGCTCTCGATCTCTTCTTTTGAGTTGCATTTCTCTTTGAGAATTGCAATCTGTTTAAGATTTTCTTTATTTCTTTTTATAAGAGAAATAAAGCTGTCAGAGATTTCTTGAAGTGCTTCCTTCAATTCCTCTGCAGTGGCTTCTGAGTGAGAGAGATTGAATACTTGTTTGTGTTCTTCTTCCTTTTCCATAAGACATAGCTGAGCATTTGATAAGATTTCTTCATCATCGGAGTCTGTGTCACTCCATGTTTTTGCAGCATATGCCTTGCCTCATTCCTTTCTTCCAGAGGTCACTTTATTGTGATCCTTCTTGAATTTTGGTGCAGATGATTCTTGAGCTGGTCGTCTGCATTATGCAGCAAAGTGTCCTGCTTTGCCACAGTTGTAGCAAACTTCTTTTTCAGCATCCTTGGTCTTGGAGGGAAAGTTCTTTTTGAAGTTTTTCTTCTTGAATAGTTTTTTGAACTTCTTTCCCATCAGTGCCAATTCTTCTGATGAATCCTCTTCACTTGCAGACGAGATGTCAGTGTTTTCCTCTTCTGCCATAGATCTCAACACTCTTTCATGTGCTTTAAAAGCTAGTGTTTTTCTTCGTGCATCATCAATCTTCTTCTTTTGCTTAACTTCTAGATTGTAGGTGTGCAGCACCCCATATAGTTGAGCTAGGGACATTTTCGTCAAATCCCTGGACTCTCTTATCGCAGTAGTCTTGGTATTCCAGATTTCCCCAAGTGATCTTACAAACTTTAGGTTGACTTCTTTGTTTTCGAAAGTCTTTCCTAAGGTATTGAGATTATTGATGAGGATGTTGAATCTTTCGAAGAATGCAGTGAGGTTCTCATCAATCTCATTGAAATTAATTCTTACTGTTGGATTAACACATCCTTCTTGTTTTCTCTGATCTCATTGGTTCCTTCATTTCTCATCAGCAGAGCTTCCCATGCTTCATTTGCAGTCTTGGTGTGCACAACAATTTCAAACATGTTGTCATCCAAAGATTTATATATCTGGTTTAGGGCTTTCCTTTGAACCATCTCCAGATCCCAGTCATCTTTGTTCCATAGAGATTTTGGTGGGGGTACTTCCCTTGTTGAGTCTTTTGGATCTGGCATCATTGGAACATTTGGACCATTTAGGACCAAATCTTCCATTCTTTCATCAATTGAATTTAGGTGTGCCATCATCCTTAGTTTCCAGTGATTGAATATGTTAAGGGAGCATACTGGCGGTTCTCCGCTGTTGGGACATTTTGTAAATTTTGGTGGTGCCATTTCTGAATCTTAGCTTCACACAGATAAACAGTTAGTAACTTCTTTTCAAATGTAATATGTGACCTTTTCTTTCCAATAACTTTTCTTTCAACTTCTTTTCAGTCTGGAAAGTCAGGCTCTGATACCAATTGTAAGGTTCGAGTTTCAACCTAGAGGGGGGTGAATAGGTTGTGTAAGACTTTAGTAGTCTTTTTTTGTGCGGAATGATAATCTTGTGCAGACTAGTGTAGTATGCAGACTACTCAGGCAGTCTGCAGATGAGACTATCTCGTCTGCACTTGAGATTTATGACCCTTTTGAGTCTTTATCTCTATTTCAGATGTGATGATTTATCAGGAGCAGTTCTAAAAGCAATATGATGAAAGAAGTAAATTGACACAGAGTTTATACTGGTTCAGATACTCGATATCAAATGATAATCGAGAGCTTAGTCCAGTCTTCCCTTAGTGACCAGTGTAGTCAACCTAAGAGGGAAACATCACTATCTTCTTGTTTTTCAGCTTACAAGAAAACTTCCTTTCACAAGCTTCCTAACTTGTATAAAGGTAGAAGATCCTAGATCTTTGCACAGCTCTGAATCTTGAGCTCTACTGCAAGAGTTGTTCTTTTGCAGACTAGTGATACTTTTCTTTTCTGTATCTTCTCGATTCAGCTCACTTGAGTATGCCTTTTGAATGCGTATTACTTTTCACGCTTGCCTTTTTCTTACACACTTCACACACACCCACAATGAGCTTCAACGGTTCCCTTTTATATGGCTGAAGGAACGAACCTTCCTCGTAAACAACTCACTGTTCCTAGAGAGTCACTTTCCCACTAGTGTTTGCCACCATCTCGTTTTCAACGCTGGCTCCACTATCCCCAGTTTTCGTGCCGTTGTTACTTTAATTTGAATCTTCACTTGACTGACTTCAAACCTTCGACCTCATGCTCACAATCATCTCTACTGCAATCCAATCTGCTGCAATACCTTGTCTGCACAGTCTGATTCAACTTTATGCCTTGTCATCGTGGTCCTCATCTGCAAGCTCAGTCTTTCTTTTGAAGCCTTCAATTCTTCTGTTGCTTGTACATATATTAGATGTTCATCTAGAGCTTATAGAAGTCTGCACCAGGTGGTCTGCATCAGCCCTTTGCATCTGCAACCGTCTGCACTCCTGCATCTGACCTCAACTGCAACTTCCTACTTGACTTCTAGCCTAAACAATCTAACCATATTACAATTTATACATTTGAGTTTGTTACATCAATTTCTATACAAATGGAGGGATTGCACATTCCTATCACATCGCTTGATGTGTCTGAGAGAAAAGTTGCTATGGAGGATGAGATAGATTCCATGAAAAGAAATCAGGTGTGGGAGTTAGTTGATCTTTCAGCTGGGCACTCTACGATTGGAAACAAATGGGTTTTCAAGATTAAGCGCAAGCTTGATGGGACTATCGACAACTGAAAGTCCGAACTTTTACTTAAAGATAATCGACCAATTTGAAATATAGCTATTGAGCTATTGATTTCATATATCTAACTCATAAAGAAGAGTTAACATTAAATGATAGAGCTGTATCTTGGAGCAGCAAGAAGCAGACTTACGTTGCTCTATCCACCATGGAGGCCGAGTACATTACTTACAACATAGCTGCACAAGAGGCTATTTGGCCGAGAAGGTTCTTTTTAGACTTTGTTGAGCACGAAGAGCTCCAAACGTACGATTATGTTGCATAGTGATAGCATGTGAGCCTTGCAATGTGTCAAGAATCAAAGGTACCACGATTAAGCAAAATATATTGAGACAAGATATCACTTCATCAGAAATTTAGTAGAGCAGAAGAAGGAGATTACATTAGAGTATTTAGCTACTACGAAATGATCGCTGACTTACATTGGTGTACGATTATATGTTCTTGTGACATTTAACATACGAAAGATTGATGGATGTCCTTGTTCCCACCTTTTAGTGAGATCTACGTATTTTTCCATCCTTCTGCATTGGAGAACATGATATGAAATGGAGTTTTCTGTGTTGATTCATTGATTGTGTTCCCTATGGCCACCATACATAAGTTCGGGCCGGATTGGGATATTTTTAGGAATGCAATGGAAAGCAAAGTGGATTGATTATATTTGGCTAGATGTAAGTCTCCTCTTATGCATCTTTCGAATGCGGAGATTGCTTGTTCGATGCCTATTAAAAGAGTACAATCTCGCAACTAAGGATTTGGACCATGTTTTGAGCATGAGGCTCATGAGGGACATAGCGGGTCAATTCTTGATACGACAGAGATAGAATGTGATGAAGACGAGTTCCTATTTTCTTACGTGATGCGATATGTCTCGCTTCGGTAGGGGTTGCAGTCATATTAGTTCCAACCTGGATTTCTCGTTTTGGTCTCACGCCTTATTTCCAAATATGAGGATTGAGCGTAGAAATTGAGATTTGAGCTCGAACGCGTTTATGATGACTGATTGACATAGAGATTATTGGCGTGTGAGTGGGAGATGTAAATTAAATAAAGATATATGGCCGGGATCCCATGCGTTTATCTTATTTAATTATCTCAGATAAGATATATGATCTAAATATCTTGAGAATATCTTAACTTATGAGATTAAGTTAATTGATCAGAAAATATATTATATTGCACACTTTCTAACTCTATAAATATAGGCCATAGGGTTGGTCTATGATATATATCAATCATACACATCCACATAAAGCTATCGAGCTCTATTTACTCGTTGGCTTATCAGTAGAATCTAAAGTGCGGAATTCGTATATGTTGTTGAGCTATACTTTGACACACGTCACCAAACGAGATCCGTTCGTGAGACGATATCGATGGCATCAAAGACATCAATGGCAGCAACGCTTCCGTTTGAAGTTCATAATTACATAATCAATATGAGTATTCGAACTCCATTATTTAGATCATCGATATATATGTTATTCTAACATTTCAGCAAGCTTTTTCGTCGCTACATATACAGTCATCTAAAATCTGAAAGCTTTATAACTTGGTATTAATATTTGATTTACCATTTAACATGCGTATGGTCTTCTGAAATCAAAGAAATTCCTCCATATTCAGCTCCTCTCAAGGACTGTTTGTGATTATCAATGAACACTATTGTCCAAAAATGGCATGCAACTCAAAATGGCATCATGTAAGTGCATTAAACGACCAAATCAGATATCATCTGATACTTTCCTTGTTTGTCACCCCAAAAAAGCATACAGAATAAAGAGAACAGACCATGTGCATATTGCACAGATAATAAACTTACAGTTCAAGAAAATACTCCATGAAAGTGAGAGTGACGGCCAGAAGCTCACAAGCAGATATCATGATGACCATGGGATTGGTGCTGCTAGCGGGGCTGCTAACAAGCGCAGCTTGCGAGCAAGTAGTCGTGGGAGGAAAACAGGGGTG